>WOGO01006225.1:0-11889 GCA_015342085.1 Leptinotarsa defecta
ATTTTCAGATGATTTAACAATAAGCTTTGCACGGACTGGTTATTAGTCATATTAGAAAAAGCTAGATGAAGTTCCAGAAATTCACATAAGTTTTCGGCACTTCTTGAATATCTACCACAAATTAAACAAGTGAAATAAAAAAAAAAATTAATCTTTTGGTATCTCTATGATGGAAACTGTCGTTTCGCCAAAAATGAAATGTCCATTCAAATTGAAAAATACAAGTGGACGTTCAAATAATCTGTTACTGCCCACTTTCACAAAAAATGCACATACTTCCTCCAAAGGCGATCTAAATTCAGCAGAGGGTCAAAAGTAAAATCTTTTTCAATTCAGCAACGTCGAAACAATCATAAAACGTCCACACATAAATGAATCATATGTAAATTCCTTACGCAAGGCACATTCGGCCTCTCCTTCAATACGTTCCACGGCCATTACGCTTAGAAATGAAGTATGAATTATTTATGAAACCACAACGTTTTTAAAAACTAAACAAGGGGACGACGCGTATCATTCTGACAACAAGATAATCAACCATTTTTGACATATCGGACAGCGGGAAATTATATCGATCTTATACTTCGGAAGTTTATAAAGTTTGAGGAAATGCGTGCTGGTGTTGCCAAATACCGTAACGTGACAAACGGCGATGAAGGCAACCACTTTACGGCGTCCGTTTTGAAAGGTTTGATAAATAATTAGACGCCACGATTCCTACAGGATATAAATTATTAAAATCTCCACTTCACTTTATTTTTTGTATGCACACAAAACTGGTAATTCTGGAAGGATCCAATGATTCAATGCATACAGCCAACGTTGTTCAATCATATTTAATTGTCTGTGTACACCGAAAAAAAAATAAAATTCTTTCATTATAGGAGTTCTCACTGAAATATCAGTTTTGTTTCAAAAGCACTATACATTTTATTTGAATATTTTTGTGGTTAATTCTAAACTTTATTGTACCCGAAAACTAAGGTATTTTTATTCAACAAGCGGTAAATTAGGCCATTACTCGTGAAACAAGCAACGTAAATCATTCGTAATGCAAGTAATGGCCGGTTTTCACGAGTAGAATACTACACTTTTTCTATGACCTATAATAGGAATATTAAAAAATAAGATTTGATAGGTAATTATATCCAAAATCAGAGTAATACTATTAAATTTCTTAACAAGGAATAACATGAAAAACATTAAAAAATAGTCGCTTCTCCTGTTATTTTTATATGATTAGACCCGAAATTGAACCCAGGGCCTTTGGCCCTGGGTTCAATATCTACTACCTCAAGAAGATGTTTACACATTAGTTCTATTTGAATGTCCAATGCTTTTGTTAATATTAAGTGACAAACTTTTCGTTTCGTTTGTGCATGTTATATTGTAGTTGGTGTTTATCATAATAGTGAAAATCAACTATGGAAATATCCAAAATTCATTAGAAAACTGTTATTTAAAATTTCATTACATTCCTGAGTTCACTGGTAAGTACTGAATCAACTTTTCTTATGTATAAAGGGCAATACGGCAAATGAGTTGAACGCCGCTTTAAAATTAATAAAGAACAAAAAGTCAACTGGATTAAATGAAATATCAATAATAATCAACATATAAATAATTCACGTTATAGCTATATCATTTATACATTTACGAAGCTGTCTTCTATTCAGGGGTACTTTATCATTTAATGACCTTAAATTTCAAATGCAGATTGATACATATACAACTATTAACTTCTGTATATTGATACATAAACAACTGATAACTTCTGTATATTGAACAAAAACGGAAATCAAGAATCAGAAATCATGATATCAGATCAAGGATATTCCTCATCCCCAACTTCATCATTACTCGCAGCAAAAGTTTATCAACTTTTTTTTGTACTTCACATAAAATATCTATGAAACTATTAACAAAATATTGTCTTGTACGAAAACATCGCGAAATCGAATTATAATTTCGTATAGGAAATTTCTATTTTCATCGGAAATGGCCAAGCTTGTCGAAAGATTGTTTGTTGACCTGACTTTAATACGGATAAAAATTATAGTGCACGATACCATTCATTCATTCTCTTTCTCAAGTTCGCTTTGATTATTATTCTCGGAATATTTCCCGATAATGGATTAATGTTCATAACTCGATGATCACTATGATTAATTTGTTATCAAAAGGAAGAGAATTTCGACATTCTTTTTTGAGAATTCTAAAAACAAAATTGTTACCACAATGTATGAAAAGGTGTAAATGTTTGTCCTAATGATAGAAATGTAGCTTTATGGACTGATGTATTCCAAAATTGAGTCAGGTCAGTCTTTATCTTGTTTATTAAAAGTAAACAATATTAGTTGGTGAATGAATTCGCCTCAAACTAATCGAGAATCTGTCCTTTAAATATGTTAATTATATGATAGTGAGACCTGATGAGGTTGTCTGCAGTTCATATACAATAACTCTAGTGTAGTTTGTGGAGTCCTATACATCATAAATGAATGTTCTTATAACAGAGGCATAAATTATCTTGTTGGATCTGGATTCAAATCTTCAGAATTAACTATTTTAATTGAAGTGATTTTTATTACAAATAAATTTAATGTCTCTAGGCAATGTTAATGATTTGTTTATGTTTTTATTAAATGTGAACTAGGTTAATTCCGTTACGTTGACATTTTTACTGTCAACTATATTATATGCTCAATAACGTTTCTTATTTATAGCAGTACTTATAAACGAATTCGTTAAAAAATAGGTCTGATTTTTGAAACAATACATATTCCTTGAATGGAATTTATAAAAGCTCATTGAATAAAAACTACATGAGAATTTGTGGAAGCGTATTATATATTAACATGATTTTATGATATAATCAAATTTGTGTGTTGTGGGTGAACTGCGTTCAACTAGTTCAATATTGAACAGTAATTAGACACGTTTCGTTGTTCGAAACCATTTCTGTTCTTTCATGTCAAAATCCAAACAATGAGCATCAATAGATACTGAACCCATTTTTCACAGAAGTAATTAATGAGGTATTAACATCAGTCAAATTAATTTACTCGTGATATATCATGAGATATTAATGTGTTGCATTTTAAGTATTTTTTAAAATCAATGTATAAGATATTCTGATAGGAATGTCAATCAATATCCCCTACACTAATGGTTTCAAGTTATATCAGGTTATCCTTTTTGGAAATTTTGCCTGAAAATAATTTGATTTGATATTTGACTTATATGAAATCGGAACCTTTTTTTGAAATGTATCAAATTTTAGGGAGAATTCATTCAATTTACCCCTGAATGTTACTGCGTTTCTGAATGTATTTTAGACTGCGATTAAGCCAATTGTTCACTTATAACACTCATTACAAAATTTGTTTTTATATTCCAAAACTAAACAATATATTAATGAATATTACTGGACTTTTTTCCCAACACCAAATCGTCATTTTTAACACCTCAACACATGTTTCGATCACCAAGTGATCATTTTCGAGAAAATATTACTGGAGTTTTTTCCCAACACCAAATCGTTATCGTTAACACCTCAACACGTATTTCGATCACCAAGTGATCATCTTCAAGATGCTCCCAACACCAAATCATTATCGTTAACACCTTAACACGTGTTTCGATCACCAAGTGATCATCTTCAAGATGATCATCTTCAAGATGATCACTTGGTGATCGAAACACGTGTTGAGGTGTTAACGATAATGATTTGGTGTTGGGAAAAAACTCCAGTAATATTCATTACTACACCAAAGGTTCAAAACAGTCCATCACAAGTACAATTTATTAATATTAAAAGAAAATATATTCCCCTTGAAGAAAACTATAAAAATGTTTAATGTGTGAACATATTAAATACTTTGTAAAAAAATTATGGCTCTACTCCTCCATCATTGAAAAAAAAATGTTGGAAACTTCCAAAGAAAGGAATGAAGAAGTTTCTCACATTTTTTGTTCAATGCTGTATAAGTAGGAAGTCAAATAGCTTCTTCCCAACAAACTAATTTTTTCTAAAAATATTCCCTTTTCAATCCAAATGATAAATACTTCCGTTGTCATCCAAATGATAAATACTTCCGTTGTCATCCAAATGATAAATACTTCCGTTGTCATCCAAATTATTTTTTCAGTTTTCAGTTGAGTCTTAGTGTAAGTATAAAGACAGTTAACTAATGCCTTAATAAAAGCTGAACCAAGAATGCATTTAGGATATCTTTTTCGAATTACCACTAACTTTCATCCACTTTTTCTCCCGATACTCCACACACCGTAAAAATGCTCACGACACACAACAACCACCACACCACACATTCCAAACACCCCCACGAAAAGGAATCGCCAGCCTGTCGCCAAAAACCAAAGTAATCCACTACAAATGGAGGGATCAAAAAACACACCTGCTTCACCCCCCAAAATAAACCACCAACCGACAAACGCGGTCTTCGAAAGACACTTGGCTAAGGAAAACACATATATATCATCAACGAAACAATAACAACTGCACCACGACCATATCGACGACAACATCAAAGGGAAGAACATTCGATCACCGCGCGAGGGTGAATCGTCATCCGCGACTCAAAAAAACATCGACGTAACATCGAAGTGCGAACCGCTGCTGGGGACGGTCTGCGCATTACTGACGAAATCGCGGAATCGTACCGAGGGAGAGAGAGGCCGCCGTTCGATGTTACGGCGCTCGCTCGAAGAATGGGAGAAAGAGGAGGAAGAAGAAGAGGAGAATAGGTGCAAACATCGGCGGTCGACGCCCTCCCGTACTCGCAGGCACTACGGTTACTTCTTGGAGTTGGTTGCCGTCTTGTCGGTCAAAGAACCGGAGGAAGTCGAGCATGGTTTTTTGGGAAGTCAACGGTGACGAGCGATTCGGAGATCCTTCCGGAATGGTGGCAATGGATAAGTAGATGTAATATATAAAGATTTTCGAAGAGCTTTCGATAAGAAAGACCATTTTATTTTCGGCAGGACGTATCCAGTTACAGGAGATTCTTACATCTCTAATTTGTACCTTACACTTGCACTATTACAAAACATTATATAAATTGAAGCGGGTATAAACTTGGAAAAATTACACATAATATGATATATTATACAAAATATGATTTTCTGTATTAAATCGTAGTTTAGTATCGCAAAACAACCGACTTCATCAAAATTGCTGCAGATAATGTATACAGTGCGAACGTAGATAGTCACGCTCCCTCTTAACTTGACAAGATATCAAAGTCGCACGAAATTTATGTAAAATGTCATTTTTAGCACTTTCTGATAAGAAAGACAATTATGCTACATTATTCGTCGCCCAGAAGGCGCTACCAACTTTTCTTCAAATAGAAAGAAGGGACTTCTACCTATTGTAGGTCTTTTATTTCTTTCTGCAATACTTTTTTGTTCTTCAAAAGTCAGCAAACAAACGATGAATTTCATACTTTCAACAAAATATATATTCAAAAGTCACTCGAGATTATGCCAATGACTGTTCAAAATGTTCACCATTTATTTCTTGACAATAATCATGTCTATGCAAAAATTTATTTGTTGCGTTATGAAATGTTCTTTAAGAAATTTTGTTGCAAGCATCTCTTTTTCTATCCACGAGTTTTGAAATACACGAGTGTGTCGTGTACATATCCCCTCACCGGGTATCAGGTGATCCTGCATGTCATTTCAAAAGGCCACGCTTGCCTGTCTACCGGTTTGAATAATTATCTCCAGCCTATCATAATGAAGAGATATATCATCTTGTTGAAACGTAACAGTAGCTGAAATTTCATTTGGTTTTGTGACGCGGTCTTTTATGAGAGCCCACTTGATCACCTGATATGACGCTTCTAGATGTCTTTGTACATTCAAGATTTCAGTCCACTCCTAATATCGAGGATAGAAAAAAAAATTCTTGCAACGAAATCAACACAGGAACATTTCATAAAGTAAGAAATCATTTCAGTAACATATTTCATTATTGTCAGAAAATATGTGAATGGTACACATTTTGAATATTCATTTGAATAAATAGGAGTTCTTTCATAAACTACACCTCACGATTTGATCTCCACAAGATTTATTCCAAAAATATATCAAATGTTCCGCTAACACAGTAGCTTTATCAACAGTGATTTGAATACTACAAGTTGATTCTTACACTAGTATTCATATACTACAGGCTTGAGACTACCTCCAACAAATTACCTACACCTCTACTGGAAGTACCTCTTCAATTATGATCACCTGAAGCATGTAACCTCACTTCTACATCAATAATAATTCGTTCACGGTTTTTTTGGAAAACAAGTTCAATAATGGTGATCTATTCAAATCCAGTTGGTCATTCATTAAAATGTTTGAATTTTTAAATTTATTAATTTTCATTGCTTCCAAATGATTCAGTTCCAAACCTTTATTTTCTATGTGTAAAATTTCGAATTCTTCATTAAAGATATGAGTTTCTTATAAAATATGATTTGAATATGTTGAACTTGTTTTATTATTTACATAGCTCATATGATGTTCCCGGATTCGATTCCTAAATGTTCTGCCAGTTTGACCAATATTTACCTGAGGACACGTTCCGTCCTTTAATTTATATACCCCTGATTTCTCGAATTTGATGTTTTATCTTTATCGTTTTCACCTTTTTTTTTAACTAATACGTTGGGAAAGATAGGAGAGGAAAATGTATTAACCAGCATGTGGGGATAAATATAATAGGAGAAATTTCAGGCTCGATTATAAAATGACTTGGAAAAGACATGTATAATATTAGAGCTACACAGGTCACTGTTTCAGGGGAAGCTCTGTTACTATTCTGTCCAATGCAGGGGGCAACATTACATCCATAAAACGTCACGGTGGCTGGGAATCTGCCTCCGTAGCATAAGTATATATAGACAGTTTGAATAACAAAATTGAAATTTCTAACAAAATATTGAATTGTCCATCCTCTTCCAAACAAATTAATATATCCCATAAAATTGTGGAATCAACTCTTCAAGAAATATCTGAAGTTTCTGATCAGCAGCATTGTGGAACATGTCCGGGAATTTATGTTGGAAATAATTGTTCAAACTTTACTATCAATTATTATTATTCCAATAAATGAAATTGTTTTATTATGAAGTATCTATTAATAATTGATTCTGTTGAAAATAAATTCTTCGGAAAGTAATATTTCATGTTCATTTTGTGAATTATTTTGGCAGTGAAAAAAGTAAACATTGACAGTTGTACAAAAAAATATTTAATTTTTTAAAACCCTATCGGCAGAAAATTCAAATTCAAAGTTGAAAGTCAAAACCTGCTGGATATATGTTTGTATTAAGTTGAAAATTCTTCAAAATTTGGCAGTATATTTTTATGAGACATTTGAATACTGGCGTATATCAAAACCATTTTGTATTCATAACCTATCAATGTATATTTTTTGTATATTAGATCTTCGGCTTTCTCATGATAATAGCCAATGCTGTCCCTCAGTTTGACATTCATTTTTCAAACTTAACAACGAAAAAAATATACCTATACATTTTCAAGTTCCATTTCACATCACTGCGCGAGAGCAAGCTACTTTCGACTCGCCTCGTATATGAAAAAAAGCGATGATAAGTCGTTAGCCGAGTATTAGGTTCGCTTTAACGCAGTCGAAGTAAAAAGAAAGGAAGATATTCAATTACAAATGTGTTGTTTCAAGTTGAACTTTCGTGGGAACGAACATCGCCTCGCATTTACATGTGCCGACGTGTTTTTCACAGAGACGTCGCTTTTTATGAACCCGAGTCACGATAAGCAAAAAAACATAAATCGACCGTAGTTCCTGAACAACTAAATAGACATTCCGACAAGATGTCGTCGGAACTGGGTCAAGTATAGGATTTTGTTTAGTTGGAGAACAACATGTTTTCGCCATTTCTTATTGAATCCAAAAGGAATTGGAGAAGAAAATATCTTTTTTACGAACAATAATAAAAGTTAGTTTTTCTGGGACAAAGAATAAACGGCAATTTTCATTTGTATTTTCAGGTGATTCGTGAATTTTAAAAATAGATTTTTTTCAAGTTCTGTATATAACCCTCAGCTACCAATGACGATTACCACTCCCCTATGTCTCGTATTATTTAGATTGATTCTCAGCAGTAGCTTGAGGTTTTTAGTAATTTCATAATATTTATCCTATTTCCATATAGTGAATGTACCTACAATGAACATTCGTGAAGGTAGGTAGGTATGTTAGGTTTGTCATTAGAATTATTTCCGTACCACACCGTACAGAGTCTCTTTTCTCTGATTTTCCAAAAATATCAAAAGAATTGAGCATCTTGTAGCATGATATATACAAATCGACAAAATTCTTGGACCCCCCTCGTAAATTTTAATATAGTAAAAAAAAATAGAAAATTTCAATTCTTTTTTCTTCATAATACATTTTTGATTTCGCTCTTAAATGGTTTTCTTCTACATTTCAGATTCTGGTAATCATTATATTATGCACTTTTTTCGTTTGTATTCAGCCAATTTGCGTTGGTTACATACCCAAATTAAATGAACTTTGTAATACAATTCTTGACTTATGATAATAGTGTCTCATTTAGACAAACATAAGGGGTCCAAGAATTTTGGCGATGTGTGTACTTTCATCTTTATGTTTCTTTGAAGAAAATTCGTTCTTTCCCCATTTTTTTTCCTCCCAAACCGTTTATGATTCCTATTCCTTGACATTTCTTTTGAATACCAATTTTCACTCGATTTCTACGTTCAGATATTTGATACATTATTTTTAAAATTGTCCCAATTTGTTTTCTAATATCATAATCCAAAATTACCTAGACAACTGTATTCATTTATTTAACTTCATAAACATCATCCCATCAGACCAGTGGTATCGTTCCTAAGAGCACCATCATAATATTTTCAAATTGATGATAAATTACTACATTTAAAACTACACAGAATCTCCGACCATACAAGAAGTTTTGAACTAAAGAAAACCAATTCCACATATGCAATAAAATTTCCATGGTGAAAACTGGATAATTATTATTATGAATAGTGTTATTAATTTTCATCAAATAACATAAATAAACCCAACAAAATTTTCAAAAAATGTTAAGTGCGATATGTATTGTAAAAACAAAGATTGCATATTATCACAACTCACGTTTGTTCTTCGTATAGTGAGGTGAACGGTTCTTTTACTGAATGAAATATGAATAATAAAACAATTCATTATCCTCGTGACCTATAACCTGTTTGTTTACATTCACATTGTGTAATACTCGATTTAGTATCGAAAGTGAGAAATCATTCATGCCATTTTTTCATCATATTATTTATTGTAGGGAACACACATGTATCATGGCGATGGTGAAATATGTTATTTGGTATATTTATAGCCCAACTGTGACAAAACGTGTAAGATATTTTAAACCTTTTTTGCAATGAAATAAAGAATTCCGTGAAATACAATATCCAATTTGTTATTTCAAAACTGTATTTGCATATTAATGAACAATCATTACCAAAATACATGGTATCGAATAAATATTCGAAAAATATTAAAAAAAGTTCAGTATCGAAATATAACGAAGTTAACTACCGTACCACTGCAAAATTTCATTAGACTACAGATTTTAAACTGTGTAAGTATTCAGACACTTTTTGAAGTATCAGATTCAAATAATCTTCTTAAAATGTACACGTTCTCACTGAAATATTGAAAAGAGGAAATAAAATCACTCGTTATTCAGAATTTTCCAACTTGGCAGTAACACCATTTTGAGAAATTCAAAAAAATTAATGGTTTTCTGTTCGTTTCCGAATCAGTTTCTACACTAATCTCACGTTAGTGTTCCATATTTATTTTCATACACGTATTTCAGTTGTCCTGATGAAGGTAATGACAATATCGAAAGCTTAACAAATATTGAAGAGTATTCTTAATATCCCAGTAATTTGACTGCTATCTCACAAATTCAACCATCATATATCTATGAAAGATATAATCATTTTTCAATTTTTATAATAACTAGGATCGTGACAAGATGGGATACAAAACGTCTTTTTCCATGATATATGACTCATTGACCAGTTTTTGCTTCGGCCTCACCCCTACAGACGACCAAGCAATAAAATATTTTCGTCTAGACTAGGCGATCCCTCTGGTTCATTGATTTCCACTGCTCAACCCGAATTTTCTCGAAGGATTTTTAAAGTATCTAGTAATACTTTAAAAGCACACTTTCGTTGTGCTTCGGTTGGGAACAAAACATTTGAAATCCACGAATGCATTCCTTTTATTGCGAGTTCCTTCATATTGAAATTGCGGAAATTAGTGGAATATCACTCTACAACAGGATTGGTAAAAATAATATTGAAAAAATAAATAATTCGTCCACTATTTCAACTAGTTGCCTTATAGTGAAAGCTGTAGAGAAAAACAGAAAACGAATCTTGACTTTGCATTGTTCCGCCTTAGGGAGAGATTTATGTCGATTTTATAAGATGACACTATCTAAGATGATTATTATAGAATTTTCACATTAAATTTTATTGAAGTGATAACTTCTCATGGGAGGGTAAACCGCTTCGTTACTCAATGTAACGACGCCAGATTTTCTGGCTTCTCTTTTTCTCACGCATACATCAGCGGAAGGCAGGCTTCTATTTCGTCAAAGCGTCGGATATAGTCCGTCCGTCAGTCCGTCAGTCTGGTTCTAAGCCTGTGCTGGACATACAGTGTGTCCCAGTTAAAACTTGTAACCTCCCATAATCTTCGTCGATTTTTATTTCAATGGCTTTCACCAAATACATCATCATTGTGTTAATGTGTTGTCAACCTCCTCATGCCCAATACCCCCTATTTCAGAATTTTCAATGGGACTTGTGATACATCATTTTGAAGAGAATTCAATCCCAAATACATCGGTGTACTGAAATTGAGGATCGATCAAGTGTTGTTGATGTATCACAAGTATTGTATCCCATTGACGATTCTGAAGTAGGGAGTGTTGGGGATGAGGGGGTTGACAACACAATGATGATGTATTTGGTGAAAGTGATCCCCCTTGAAATAAAAATCGACGGGTCTGAGCGATTTTCAATTTTCTTACGAGTTCGCAGATTAGGGGGGTGACAAGTTTTAGCTGGGACACACTGTATATTGCTGACAGTATTATAAAAATCTAACCAGCAAGCACGTAATATTATTTTATTATGTGAAACGTGGCTTGAAAATCATGATACTAATTTTGTGTATATACACTATTAGTATCATTATTTAATCCTACAAAAGTAACTATAATACGGGGTCCGGCTATTAAATAACGAGACTGCGCGCCTAGAGGGTGCCCTAGAGAGATGGACAAAAAACGAGTAATGCGTTGGGTATCTGGAAATCTTCTCTATTCACGTAACAAAACACGTTTTCGTCACTATTATAGTATTTGTGTAGTAGCGGTTTGAAACGACGGTGTTTTTCTCGTGCTAAAAACCATGTGTGACGAAAAACAGGAGCAACATATCATTCTCAAATTTCTCGTTAAATTGGAAAAACTACCACTGAGTGCTACAAATTGTTGCAAGAGGTCTATGGGGACAATTCTCATCTCCTGCGCGTGTTTTTATGTGGTGTAAGCGCTTCAGTGAGTTCCGAGAGAGCACTGAAGATGACCAGTGCCCAGATCGCCCTGTCACTGTTTCAACAACGGAAACAATGACCAAAATCAACCAAATTGTGCGTGCGGATTGTCTAAAGAACATCCGGATGATTGCCGACGCGTAAAAGCCGATAAAGAACAATTTACACGAGAAATTACTCATGACAAAAGTCTATTCGAAATTGGTGCCAAAAAACCTGAC
>WOGO01006226.1:0-11888 GCA_015342085.1 Leptinotarsa defecta
TCATAGTTTAGTTAAATATTTTGTGATCTTTCGACTTTGTGTACTGATTTTAGATACAGAACTTATTTCCGAACATGATTTTTCGTATACATTTTATTCCATGTGGAGAATTTTTCATTAATTGAAACGTTAACGGGTTCATATACACTTTCATGATTAAATTAATAATTATAGGCTTCGTAAATTTTACGATTTGCTAATGTTGATTATTTCTATTGTTCCGATTGGTTAATCGAACAAGAAGCGGGAATAGGTCGGTGACGTCACGGGCCTATTTCCGCACATTCGATTTTTATATTTAATTACGGGAGAACTACGATACATAGAGAGCTGAAACAAAGTGCACTGTTTTTCAATTTGAAATTTCTATCAAGTGAACTATAAACCAAAAATCATGAAACAAGTTTATTGGTATTATGGAATAAGGTTTCACAATGGTGAGTGGTCGAACTCATGTTGGTTCAGCAGGGAACCTGAACGTTTTTACCCTCATTTATTTCCAGAGACTCCAGCAGATATGATTTCTGACCTTTAGCTTCTAGAAAGGAACTACTACTTCAGGAACCAAATCACGGCACATCATTCAATTTTAGTTTCATTCGATGTAAAGAGTATGCTCTCCAAAATACCGTACAACGAATGTAAGCCCCTAATTTTAGATATATTAGGTCAATCCAAAGTAGACCACATCACTTAGTTTGAAATTTCAATAGCTTTCAATGTGTGACTGAATCAGTTCAACAACGAATTTTATAAACAGAATTCACCAATGGGCTCACCCCTTAGTCCACTTTCAGCAGACATATTCATGAACAGCTTGGAGACCACTATAATAAATTCCGACCTGGGTAAAAAACATATTCATTTTTGGTATAGTATGAAGATTATATTCTCGCCTGTTTCAGAGGTACTACACAACAGCTGAACCGATTTATGACATTCATGAATAATCTCAATAGCAATATTCAGTCCACACTCGAAACAGAGATAGAGAAACAGATACATTTCTTAGACCTGACCATTACATACAATCAGAATAAATTTGAGTTCAGTGTTTTCAAAAAATCTAGCAATATAGACATTACCATCCCGAGTGATTCTTTCCATCCGGACAGTCATAAATTAGCAGCTTACAATTCAATGTTGCACAGAGCATTCTCACTGCCTTTGTCTGCTAACAATCTAGCTAGGGAAATTGATATAATTACACAGATAGGTCATAATAATGATTTCAACGCAGATACTATCCAGAAGTTAGTCAGGAAACAAAGCCGGAAATTCACTTACACATTAATATACCCTCAGGTCAAACAACCAGAAATCAAGAAATGGGTATCTCTAACATATTTTGGAAAAAGAATAGAGATTATTGCAGGTTTTTGTTTGGCAAAAACAATGTGGAAGTGGCATTCAGACCACATGCCAGGTTATTTCCTTTTCAACGCCAAAGTTAAGGTGGACAAGTTGGAGAAATCTGGAGTTTATTAGCTTAAGTATCCGGAGTGTAATAGTGTTTATGTGGGACAATGTGGCCAAAATTTCCAAAAGCGGTATGCTGAACATGAAAGGTCTTTCACACTAGGAAAAAATGATTCGACTTTTTCAAACTATTCCTTGGCATGCAGCCACAAGTTTCCGAATCTAAACGATACAAAAATTTTGCACTATGCAAGGAAGGGTTACAAACTCAATTATTTAGAAATTCACCAGCATAAATATTGCGGGTGGAACCTGTTAAATTATCAAAAAGATTTAGTTTACTCACCGGTTTTCAAATTGGCACATCTGCATTGTAAACTGTAAATTCAGGTACTCAATCAAACCAAGTACCTCTATTGGTACCTACAGGGGTGGTATATAAGGGCGACTGTAATTAACCATTGTTAGTTTATTATATAAGTTTGAAAATGTCCGTATAGGACGAAGCTGCAGTAACGTTAGTTACAAATAAAAGTGGTAAAAACATTTCAATTATCTTTTCTTCATTATGATTTCCTACCACGTAGTAACGGCTACATCCATCAATTCATTGTCTTATATGTTCTTATTCCTATGTTCCTATTTATATCGAGCAATAAAATATAAAATAAAAATAAAATGAAATAAATAATTTTTTCATTGTATTTTCATTACTCAACATGATTGATATTTCAGATATTCATCCGAATTTCTTTCTTTCTTGTTCTTTCATAGATTTCGAATCATATTAGACAATGGAAGTTCGAACTAATGAAATTCATAACTACCTATTCAAGAAAAGAAAAATTGTCGTACTGTGAGTGCCGGTGAAAACGAAACAAGAGGAATTTCTCATAAACGGAATTTGGGAAAACATTCACTGAAACCCTATCATTTTCATTCAGAGGGGCACATTTTATGCGCATATTATGAATTTTGTTACTTTTAACCCCTCGACGTGGTGAAATTCAACCCTAAAATCTTAAAAGGGATCAAGGACCAAGCGATACCTCATTTGGAAGGTCATCAATTTTCATCCCTTTCCTCTTTCATAATTTGATATAATGTATATCTAAAAAAGACGTTTTGGAATTATTAACAAGTAACCATGACAAAAGTTAGCTTTTATTAAGTTTTTGACCTTACAAAGAAGGAATAGATAGGTAATGAAATAACAAAATTGGAAACTATCCTTCTCACTGAATTTTCAATTCAATATTTGTTTAAAAAGTTGGCCTACTGCTTCCATACAATTTGTTCGAACCAATTTCAGACGTTTTGAAGCATTTCAGTTGTATGTTGCGGCAGTTATCAATGATCTGTTTATGTAAGTCATCTGAGATTATGTTTGAATTTTATGAATTGTCGTCTTCGAATGACACTGCAGAAATCTAATAGATTGAAATCTGGTGACCTTGCGAGCCACTCCACTCTTTTCGGCCTATGCATCTACCAAAAAAACTTTCACTTGAATACTCAAGAACAATATGAGTTGCTGTCATGTCGATTTGTTTTCATTGTATCAGTTATTATGTTTAAGATTGTCTGTGACAATTACAAGTACATTTCTCTTGTAAGATTTTCTGACAGAAAAAAGTATTGAAAACTCGGTCGTTATAAATTCTAACCCATACATTCATCTTTTCAGGATGTTTAGTAAGAACTGCTTGCTTGGAGCATGCCGTAAATATTATTTATTGATAATCAAAACCGAACTGAGTAAGGCACTTAGCCACTATTGAATGCAATTATATTGTTACAAATAAACTAGCTGAACTTTGTTCTGACTGAATTATTGTGGATCTCGCATCTATCTCAACAAAAATATTTCTTTCATTCCAGATTGAGTAAAAAATGAAAATACATTCAAAAGGTGTTAAACTGAAGTTAAAAGTAATGAGCAGGCCAAGAGGGGATATACAATCCTTGATTGAAAATGAACTAATTACGTACATTGATTGTGATACCATACTTGTGCTTACTTATCTTATGAGATATCACATTTTCTTCAATGTTACACATTGAAACATTATATATTTAAAACATCTACTGAGATTTTCTCCAAGGGCTTCCGTTCGTTAGATAAGTTTAGATGTGAGTATTGATTAAGATTTTATATATTTTAACTATTGATTTTATTTCATTCTTTAATTGCCTCACCACGTATAAACTATCGCTCAGATAGTTTCTGTGGTTTTATATGTGTTTTTATTTTAACTTGCACCTTTACCAGATTTATGTCAATAAACAGTCATTCATTCATACACCCAAACTACAAGACTCTCCTTGTCGCCCTTTTCAACCACTGAATTATCGTCCTCAGAAGATTATTCAAACTCATTCTTGAGCAGTCTATTCGTATCCAATCTCTAGAATTACCATTTTCATTCCCCTCGTATATACATTTTCATTCAGAAATGTTTAAAGGAAGTTTTGAATTGAAATTTGAAAGTGTGGTTCATATAAGGTTATCGACAAAGCATGTGGGTGGCACAAGACTTTTCTAGTCTACAAAATTGAATATGCATCTCGTGCTTTTTAAAATGTTTTTTATCGAATTTCATCAATATTAGTTTGAAGATGGTTTTTTAATTTTTTTCTGAGTCAATCAAGTCAAAAACATTTGTTCAATTTTCGAATACAATGTTGGATGGTATTTTGGGGTTATGAGGGGGGCCCTGCTGTAGGCTTATGCCTCTTCAGGGATGATTTTTTTCTAAGAAAAATATACGCTCCGATATATAAACCAACCCATTCAAAACGATTTAATTTCGGTTCTAGTCTATGAAGATAATGTGAAGAGGAAGTGGAGAAATTATTTATTTAAAAATGTGCATTCGAAATAGTATGATTACCATTAGTCGTTTATGAAGATGCACATTATCAAATTTTCGCTCGTTATATTTATTGGTCAATGTAGTTCCAAAATGCAATGAACTTTGCGTTTTTTACAGTCGACGAACTTATGCAATGTGATTTTTTATGTACGATTATATGAACAGAACTAAAATAGCAAATGATATTAATGAACGAAAACAGATTTGAATTTATAGAGCATTAATTTAACTAAAACAAAAAATTTTGTTGTTTCGACTTGCAATGTGAAAATTTTCCTAATTTCAAGGGAATGCTTTTTGCTTGTATCAAACATGAAGTTTATATTGCTAATTTAACTTCAATCATGCAGAGTTTAAACTTTCAACTTTCAGGATGCGATTTCAAATAACAAACTATGAAAACATTCATTCATAACTAAATAAACAAGTTTTAGACCTGAAACGTACAGAATCAAACCATAATATTCAAATTTGTCGACTCCGTGATGTGAAGCAGATGTACTGTTGCAATATTTCTGAATAAATTATGTGGATGTTGAATCCAGGAAAATTGTGATGTACTTTGATAAAATTACATTTTCCTGATGTGAATGAGTTGCGGTCACAATGAATGAAGGGATTTCCAGAACTTTCATTTTTTATGTTTTCAATGTGCACATGGAAATGATCCATTTATGGGAAAGGAAGTGTTTGGCCGTCACTTCTCTATCATGATACAAAAAATGTGAAAGATTCACACATTTTTTACATCATGATGGAGAAGTAAAAGACCAAAATCTTACTTTTTCAAAAATTAATATCTTCTGAAAATTTCTTTTCAATCTAAACAAGATTTCTATAGCTGAGATTTAAGCAAATGAATGTTATTTACGTACTGTCATCGACAACAGAGATGGATTCTACCCATTTCGTGACAAAAAGTCTTGATGTGATAATAAACGAATCGAGTGTTTTTTCTTATAATCTTATCCGTATTTGCTACTGAAGAGCCGATTAGGCAAGTGTCTCAAGTCGAAACATCGGATGTCTAGAAGTGAGGATGACAGTGTTCCATGTAAGTGAAATTTCACTTCTTTCATTAATTATATCGTGTAGGAATCCTGTAAATGATATTTCATTCGATTCCATTGCGAATGTTTCGATTACAAACGGAATACAGAAAAGTGTGTTTTGTATAATTCAGGGTTCACTTAAAAGTATTTGTTTCGAAAGTATTTTTATGTGATTCTATGTTGATAGGAAAAAATGAAAAAAAGCTGATTCGAAGGACTTTTCCTTCCAGTTTCTGTCTGAAAGTTACTTTTTTGCATGATCTACAAATATTTGTATAAAGTTCATTTTTGATTGATTGCTTTCTCCCTTTCTTTGGAAGATTTCCACATTTTCCGTATCATGATGGAAAGTAGAAGGCCGAAAACTTTTTTTCTCAAAAATTAATCTTTCCTGAAAATAATTGTACCCCTTCAATTGAAACATGATTCATTCATCGTTTTCATTTATTCATTTCCAATTGATGATGACCAATTGAATAGTTTTCATGCAGTTTGATTGTATTATAGTCGAAAACAAATACAGTGTTCGAAAAATGGTTGGAATGTTCATGGATCCCACCTGCTTTCCTATGAAGTCATGTGTCGTAATGCTGATCACACTTATCGATCGATATCTCAACATGAACTCAAACCACCTTCCAGGACAAAAACGTGCTGTGGTGAAAACCCTTGTTGATCATGTTACCAGAATTCTTGAGCCTCATCTTGAAGGTGAACTCCGTCAGCTCGATCAAATTCCACAAGCCAACTGGTTTGGAGCCCAATGAATTTAACGTGCTCTGAATCCAAGAAGAAATACTCTTTCATCGATAACGATCCAGCCACCAGTGGTACTGTTTGAACATCACAATATTAAGACTATTCACAAGCCAACTGAATAACTACGCAACACTATTAGATCGGCAAAAAACATAAAGAAACCTTTGTTCTTTGGAATATATCGGATTTCTTGTTCCTGTGGCTTAGTTTATTTCCGAACTATCAAACGCATCATGAAACCAGGAGGAGACAACATAGACACAATTGTAGAACATGTCCAAATAGAAACAGACCTTCTCATTAATTACGAATCCTAGTGGGGTCTCCAGAAGAATTCCGTGACAAAAGCCCCCATTTCCCCCAGCCACGCTCCTTCATGAAGGAACCTCCGCAGCGGATCCAGGACATCCTCAAAGAATACACACTGGTGATCAGATAGTGGACAGCACACAGCCTGGAGTACACTGAAGCCTAACCCTCATCATCTCCACTCCAGGCCAGCCGAACCTGAACCCACCAAATATTGACCACCGCAAATGTACCCGGACCCTCCGCCACAATTGAACATCACTCACGCATTCACCAAGAACCGCAATGCACAAGGAGCATAAGAAACCTACGAACCCTAGTAACACAGTGTTAGAAGCATTGCCACCTACCATATTGTTGAAACTAACCACCAACCTAGATTAGGATAGATTAAGATAAAAAATATATTGCAGCTTGAAAAAAACTATCCTGCTCGATGCGATACATCCTAATAATTTCAACAGAGAAGAAGAAGAAGGAACACGAAGTAACACAACGTGATATCCAATTCCTAAAGAATGCCAGAAATCCAACAGAATACAACTTTGACAACGCAAGTTCATTATGATTACGGTTTACCGCCCGAATCGGCCAAAAAGCCTGCGTTCTACCAGACCGCCTCTGATAGACTTCTGCCGTCGATTTCATATATGAAAACGTTTGAGGAAGCTATTGTACAGCTCTACACCCTTGTTGCCGTTTTGTAAACTGTCCAGTATATTGGGAATCATAAATTTTCTACTGGTTAGGTACCTGAGATAACAAATATGCGTTTATGATTCAATGATTCGCAATTAGTTGAGTTCTGTTCATTCAAATGTAAGATATATAAAAAATACACAAAGGGAAAAGGGGGAAAAGACATCTAAAGGATATTTGAAGTTCCTTCGTTTTCAGGTATCACTGATGATATAAAGAATGGATTATATTCACAAGTTACTTTTGTGTTGGACACGTTTCACACAATATCATCATATAATATTTCAAGATGTGTTTTTTGATATTCTTTAAATATGCAATACATTCTATGTTTGGAACATTCTGGACGACTGAATCATTGTCAATGGGGTTTTCGTCTCCAAAGATCAAGCTGTGATATTTTTCTTCATGTTATACAAAGAAACATATGATCTTCAAGAAGTTTTTTTGGATATACATATTCAAAGTAGGCTACAGAAAGTATACCTAATGGATTTTCCTTAAACTTTTTGTACCTGTTATCAATATTTTGCCTATATTTTCCCACTTGTAGTGGTTAATGAATTCTCATCAATTTTTACCTCTGTCAATAATTTTTCATGATGAAAATTATTCTTCGTTTTTCTCACCATTTTATCGAAAGGTAGTGGTGGTTCTTAGTAACACAACATACCTGGAACAAAGGAAAACATTACAATAACATTATAGCTCTGCATACAGAAAATATCTGTATTGTATCGTAGCTGGGAATATTCAATACGTAGTGTAGTATGAATAATATCGATGAATACTTTCAAACAACTCAGAAAATCAATAGGAAATCCGAATGCAGGTACTCTTATTGTGAAGTTCACTCATTTCTCTACGTATATCATTAGTATTGGTTGATCAACGAAATATGAGACTTAAAATACAAAATATCAGTTTCGAAATTTTATCATCATACAGACGTTTCATGATGCATGTTGAATAGAAACTCTAAGTTGAATCATGATATTGTTAATGAAAAAACAATAGGAAAAAGGTTTCTGACTTGAATTGGGTATTTTCATCTACTTATCAGTTGCTCACTTAGCTGAGAAAATACAAGTCATAAATTTCAATTCATTTGTAATTTTAGTAAAATATCTGTGACGCAAATGATATTCTTCCTCAATACTACCCTCCAATAAATGTATCATTAATTTTTATAGTTACTGGAGAAATCTTCCAAAAAGTTTTCCTGTGCCATCAGACTAGTGATATAGTAGTTTATACTATCTCTGGCTCCGAAGAAGAGAATGAAAAACATTAAAATATCGTCATGGACTTCATAATTTATCACTTGCAGTGATTATTTTGATCATATTTGTCCGAAAGATATAGAAGATTTTCATAGTCAGTGAACTATATGTTTACTCACAATGCGAGATCCAAATATTGTTTCTGAAAAAAACAGTTTTTTTATTCTCGTGCATACATATATCTGATTTTCTTCACGAACTGAAAGAGAATTGTTCTCTTTTTTATTTTGCTCTCAGAAGCATTTGTGTTTATACCAACCAATGATTATCTCAAAAAAGACATCAATTATTATGACAGAATCGGCCGTTATTTGATGAAATCCATAACGTATTCAAAAACACGTCTTTGTAAGATTTGATTTTCACTAAATAGTTTTACAAAAACACAACACATGTTTTGCCATACAATGGCTTCTTTGGGTGTGACTTTACTAACTGAATCTACACATTCAATCTACATTTCAAGTACCTAAATTTCAAGAATGTAGGCTTCTTCAGTGGCGTGGTCGAAGTATTCTTCTTAATGTATCAACTGTAACTGTTCCAGTTGATACCTCAAGAAGAGTACTTTTACCACGCCAGTGAAGATTACTGCCGCAGTTGAAACGTTAGGAGATTGGTTGTATGATTGGATGGTTTTTGGATTTTGCCGTAGTCTTCTTTGATTACAATCTCCAAACGTTCCAACTGCCATACTTACAGATTTCAGTTTTTCATTTATAATGTTCAGAAGAGGTCGGTCCCATGCCTTTTGTATTTTCTTTTTTGTAGGAGGAGCAATATCAGTTGCGGCATGCCAAAGTGATTCACCTTCAGCATAAAAAAATTCTTTGATACTGATGAATATAGAAGGAAGGATGGAATCAATAAGATCAGAAACCCTATTAACAGAAAAGTTTGTGAAGCTAAGGAACGTATTCCTATTCCGGCAAGGTTTACAGAAAGAGTTGCTTGGAGCCATCATTGAAATATGTGTTTGCAACGTGTTCAGTAAGTTAATTCAATCTTTTGGTCAGCGATTTGAGTGATTTTCAGTTTTCTCGAAGATGTTCTCAAAGTGAATCTTCAGAAAAAGAAGCACTCAGGGGACTCCATTTGAACTTTTCGAAAATGTTTTCACCAGGAGCCAATATCGAAATGATGAATTCTGAAATATCATTCGGAGTTGAAGGAGTAATTAAATCACATTTATTAAAATTTAGTTCGAATTCGAAATACTTTAGATAATCAATGATGTTTCCTAAATCCTTTGAAACAATGTTTTCATCACCAGCGATTGAGCTATCGTCTGAAAACCAACAATGAAATTCGGATGATAAACTTTTAGTGAGTTCGATGTTCAAGAAAAAAAGAGTAGGTTCTGAGGAATCACTTTGCTGAACACCTCTCTCAGACTGAATCAGATGTTCACCAGATCTCAAAGAGGAGCTGATTTGAAAGAGTGACTTAAGAAGGGATATAATTCTGAAAACACTGACTCAAGTAGGGATATAATCCTAAAAATGAATTTTTAACCTTACGAAAAAATGTAATGCCTCCAATATTTTTTGGAGGTTTAAAAATTGGAACAATGAGAACTCTGAAAAATCGTGTGGTGGTTATGAATCCGAAGGATGCGTGAAGGAATTTGATCGAGGGTATTTTTATCGGAGAACTGAAAGTATGGCTCCATCATATTTGGTCAACGTATCACGATCTGAGATAGAATGACATTGGTCTTGGAATCAAGAAGTTTGATGCTTTTCTTTATAAGTATATACGAGGTGTTTATTAAATATACCGCTAAAATTCAATGGCCAATTCCATGGCCTATTCTAAGGATATTTTGTTCTTTGATAATTTTTGATAGGGCGCTTTGTTTCGAAGATACGGAGCGAAGAGTGAGCCAAATTGGACACTTTTAAAAGAAAACTCCTGGTTTCAAACTAGATAGATGAAATCTGATGACTTTGTATGTCAAATTTTATGACAAACTCAATGGTGAAAACTGCATATCGCTATCTATCATTGTTTTTGAGTTACAGCATGTTACAGCAAAAATGTGAATTTTCGAAAAGTTGCTGTAAATTTCTTTCTGTCAAAAATTTCTTATTTCTTTGAAAACGTTTTCATGTAGAATTCAATTATGGTAAAAAGTAATTTTTCTCAAATGAGATATCAATATTTATTGATTGAAGACTGGTTTTTGAAAGACATCCTGTATATTCCTGCACATTGGAATAAAGCTGAAAATTACTGCTCGAAAAATGTTGCACACTTGATGTTCCGCTAGAGTTATCTATGAAATACAGAACTTTCAGTTTTTTTCATGTAAACTTTGAAACTTTGATCAAGTAGGCTTTGGACGACGCGGCGATAAAGCAGAAAGAATGTGTTCAGTAGTAGCTATCAAATGTTAAGGAAGCTTTTCACATCAGTGATTGAAACGCATAGTTTCAATGAGACTGATAACAATTCATACTATATTTACCACTAATAAAAAAACCTCAATAATAATAATAATGATAAAGAAAAAACAATTGAATATTTTTTCAGAGAAGGTTTCTGAAATATCTAACAGCTTCTCCTACACACAGGCGACCTCTTCTGAACGTTTTTTGCCGAATTAATTAGTTCGATGGGAGTAAGAAAAGCTAAACCTTGCATCAATGCCGCTTCTAATTCGTAGCTAGAATTGGTCGACAGCTCAACTTTCCTCTGAAGTAAAAAGCTATAGGCGTTAGGTGCGATGACCTGGCCGGCCAACGGTTGGGTTCTTGGTTGGCTATCCAATTATTACCAAAATTTGCGTTTCAAAGTCTACATTAAAAAAACATAAAAGCTCTGTATTTCAAAGCAAAACATCGAGTGTGCTACATTTTTGGAAAATAATTGAAAAAAATTGCTGTAACTCAGAAACGATGATGAATATCGACATTCGGTTTTCACCATTGAGTTTGTCATGAAATTTGACCCCCAGCACAGCCATCATTTTTACACGCTTTATATTAGCTTCACCTGTATGTACGTATGTATGATTGATTATATGCATTTTTGTGGTTCACTTTCAAGATCGGAATCTATATTGACAGAATTATTGGCATTATTACTTGATCTATTTGCGGGCAGATGGCGATGTTCGTAATCTAATTGATATTTCTTGATCTATTCTCGGGCAGATGGCGCTGTACATAACTATCAATTATTGCTTGATATATTTGCGAACAGATGGCGTTGTACGTAGCTATCAATTATTGCAATCAAATCAAATCAAATCAAAATGAACTTTATTGTTGAAGATGAAATCTCATTGACAAAGTGCTACTATTCTAAGAAATATAAGTTAAACAACTCGGGGGATATTGACGAAGATAAAATATTACTGTCAGAGTGTTATTATTTCAAAGAATATAAGTTATACAAATTGAAAGTAATATTTGAACATTTGGCATTTCAGCATTTTGGGGTGAAAAAGTAGTCAGAAAGTGATAATATATATGCTACATATTGAA
>WOGO01006227.1:0-11887 GCA_015342085.1 Leptinotarsa defecta
TAATATAATTGTTATTTTTCAGCTAACCTTCCTAATTTTCTACAGATTCTTCCAGAAATTTCAAATCAATTTATATTGTATTAGACAATGAAAGTTCGAAATAATGAAATGCACTATGAAACATTGTCAACCACCTTCGAACAAACGTTCAATAGCCAACTCAAAATGCCTTAATTCCATTTTTGATTTTCAATGGTTACAAACGCTAGAGTTCATATTCGTACCTTATACCTTTCTATATTTATACCTTCTGTAGTTTCTGAGTTACTTAAATTTTCAACGAGTTCAACACTAACGATGCTGACTTGCATTTTGTCGCAACTTTATCAACTTATATATCAACTTTCGTTAGCCTCTTCATGATAGCACATTACTGTACATAAAATATTTCGGAATGTGTTGAAATATGATAATCAATTCGAAAAAAAATTGGTGTATTTGAATAATTCAGTTGAGGATAAACTGCTTGCTAATCCCAACGGGTCTATATCCTTCTGGTCGGTAGCTAATGCTGTCAATCAGAACTTTACAAAATCTACAATTCCACCAGTGACACAAACGAATGTTTCACATGCCATAGAAAAATCAAGTCTACTAGCTCAACAATTTGCGTCCCATTCCACAGTAGATTTTCTAGGAAAGGTTACACCCACTATTCCCACACTAGAAACCACAATGCCGGAAATTACTAGTCAGGCGAATTTTGAAACAGTTCAATATCAACAAGGCATCTGACCCTGATGAAGTGCCCGTCATCGAACTCGAGAAGTGCGCAAATGAACTCGAACCAGTATTTTGTAGACTCTTCAACATGTCTTACAAGAAAGGAGTTTTTCCTTCTCACTAAAAAATTTCTCGCCTTCAGACTATTCACAAACAGGGCAAGAAAAATGTTCCAAATAACTATAGACCAGTGGCTTTGCTATCACTGATGTCAAAAATCATGGAGAAAGTCATAAACCAACATATACTTGAATATTTGAAAGGCTCCAACATCTTGAGCGATCATCAATATGGCTTTCGGACACGAAGATTAACAGGCGACCTTCTATCACATGTCACCCATATGCGCTTGATCTAAGGCCATTGATTGATATGATATTGATTTCTAAGGCCTTTGACCGTGTGTGGCATGAGAGTTTGCTGGCCAAACTTCGATGCTATGGCTTGTCGGATCATTTCTGTGTATGGCTCTTCAGTTTCCTGAAAGAGCATTTCCTGGAAGTGGTCGTCGATGGATATCTCTCGAATACTTTCACCATCAACGCTGGTGTTCTCCAGGGATCCATATTCTCTTCAACTCTCTTTTTATTGTATATCAACGATCTATTGGAAAAAACCCAAAAATCCATAATGTTGCCTTGCTGACGACAGCAAACTTGTCTAGTCATCTCATTTGGATTCCAGGACATCGTCTATGGAGGCACATCTTCACCGGCAGCAGGAGGTTGCATATCTTAATGAGGATCTAGAAATGATTTCGAATTGGAGTGAAAGTAACCAGGTTAAATTCAACGCCACAAAAACCCACACATGTGTTTTCTCCAAGAAGATGAATGTCCCCGAACCAGATATAATAATGTCAGGTCAGACAATTCCGCTTCGATAAGTTTGTTGGGGGTTGAAATGGACTTCAATATGTCTTGGCACAATAATGACACTGGAATTGCAAAGGCTGCTTCTCAAAATCTTGTAAAACTGTTCCGAACCATAGAACTGTACACACCTCAGCACTTTTGATACTTTATAATGCTCAGATCAGACCTTCTTTGGAGTATTTTTCTAATGTATGGAGCTCTGCTCCCAAACATACCCTGAAGTTACTGGATTCCATCCAGAAAATAGCCATCCGCTTGATTGGAGACACAACATCATGTGCAACCTGGATACTCTGGAACATCGAAGAAAGGTTGGAGATTTATTTCTCTCCTATAGATACTTCCACGAGAGCTGTTCAAGTAATGAAAAGAGAAATGAAAATTTCTATTCAACGAAAGTAATTTTTTTGTGGAGGAAAATCAGTTTTTCATCGACCTTTTTTGGGTATTTGTTACCTTCCATAATCTGTAAAATATAAAAATTACAATGGAGAACTTTATACAAGTATAGAGGGGCAAACTTTTTAGTCACCCCGATAAGTTACTGCGTAAAATCAAAGTATTGTTCACAAAGAAAAATCTTCTATTCATCAGTAACTTGTCGTATTTAACAATTTTGCCCATCAATAAAACTGTTAAGAAATATAATGCAATACTTATTTCAACGTTTCGGAGGCCAGAATCTGCCTCCGTCTTCAGAAATGGGCAAAGAAGTTCTTTTACTGGCAGTTATTTCTTTTTGATTATTGATTTCTTTACTCCTTCGATAGATGTCAAAGAAGTTATGTACTTTCTTCGATATCTGTCGAAGGAGTGAAGAAATCAATAATCAAAAAGGAATAACTGCCAGTACATTAGAACTTTTTGTCTGTTTCTGAAGACTGAGGCATATTTTGGCCTCCGAAACGTTAAGATAAGTATTGCATTATTTCTTAACAATTTTCTTGATAGGCAAAATTGTTGAATACGACAAGTTACTGATAAATAATATTTTTATTTGTGAAAAATACTTTGATTTTACGCAGTAACTCATCGTGGTAAACTAAAAAGTTTGCCCTTCTACACTTGTATAAAGTTCTCCATTATAATTTTTATATTTTTTAGATTGTGGAAAGTAACAAATATCCAAAAAAAGGTCGATAAAAAATTTCTATGTTTTTACCACTTTTATTTGTAGCTGAGTTACTGCAGTTTCGTCCTATACATACATTTCCAAACTTATACAATAAACTTTGAAAATGTCTGTATAGGACGGAACTGCAGTAACGTTAGTTACAAATAAAAGTGGTAAAAAACGGAAATTTTCATTTCTTTTTTCATCATGATTTACTATCACGTAGTAACGGATACATCCATCAATTTACTGTTCAAGTAACTTGTTGATTCCACCAACAGCGGTACATATCAGAAATACGCGACCGACTGTGGCTGCTCATCTTTTTGAGGTTCACCTCAGCACACGTCGAACTTCATTATTCAAGAACTGTTCCATTTGGAGAACTGCGTTTATGTGGAATAAACTTCCTGAGAATGGATTTAATCTCCAGTGATTCGAATCCAATGATCCAGAACCACTATTTTGGAAACATTTGAAAACATCACTCGTTACCTACATTTCTCACCAGTTTTGTAACATTTCTTAGCTCAATGTAATTGTTCTTTCGTTTAATTTTATGAAGCTCGATCTTGTATTTTGAAAAATCTGAGACCTCTTTCAATATGCAATTCATGGACAATTCAACCGAAATCCATTTTTTACAGATTTTCCAATTATTTTTCAGTTTATTTTTCCTTACTCATATACTCTTCACTGTCTAGCTTTGATTCTACAACAATCAGAAGTACTCCGAGATCATTATGGTTGTAAAAATGATACGAACACCCCGCAAACAAACCAAAAAATAATTAAAACCTCTCTTTATCCTCCACTCCTCCAGGATATTTTGGCCAGAATCTATGTTTGTATTGCCATGTTTTTCGGTTTTTCCGTGTACAATTTTCTGTTCGGCATATTTCGATTCAGTTTTTAATGATTAATCGCCGAGCAACTTCCCTTTTTGTGGCATTCGAAATATCGGGATATCCGTGTGGTGATATTACCCATACAAATTACTCTATTCGAATCCTGAAACAAAAAAGTGAGGAGTGCGATTGAGTATCATTGTTGGATCAGGCATTACAAAACTCTGTGTCATCCTCATCAATCATTTGTGATGATTCTTGAAATATTGCAGTTTTTGATAGGACGTAATTGAGTTGTTATTCTACATAAAACGAATTATATTGGCAATATAAGAAAAATAGGAAATATAAAACTGTTTGTGAGCTCTTTTCAAAAATGACAACATTCCAAGCCCTTTTCCTTGTGCGAAATAAAGCTTCCTAGATATCCCCTTCGCAAGTTCATAAGGAAAGATTATACTCCAGCTCATAACCCTCCGTAAATTGCACGATCAGTTCGATTTATTTTATGTTGAATTTTTGACTTGCGATGGAAGTGAAACAATGTATTATCGGTTAATATTCCATGTCCTCCATTTCGTGATCGGAGACGGAGATATTTTCCACCTTGATCGATGAAAAATTGCTTCTCACCCGATGAGGCAATATAAAAAGTGACTCCATTGATCCAGGGAAAGATAATGGAATAGACTGACTGACTAATTTTATTTCATCTGGTTCGAATGTCTATAATTTTCATTTGTGAAACGTCTACCAAAGTGTCTCGATTCGTTATTATTCCAAAAGTTAACTTCACGAAGCTATGCATCTTTCGAAAGCCATATCTGTAGAAAATCAAAATAGATCCCTGACAAGGTTCCTCAACCAGACTGCAGACTAATGTTGCGCTTGTCATTGTCTGATTAGATGCTGTTACTATTAATCAGAGAACAATCCGTCATCAAGGCACAACGGAAAACAATCAATTCATGTAAGGCCTCATATTTGCCTGAATTACTTTGTGTTGTGTTGCTTTGTAATAATGTGATGAGAATATTACAGAAACAGGTAGATATCTTTGACTCGTGTAGGAATATAACCTACATTTTCGCAAATATAAGAATGGCCTTGTTTCATGCTATGGAAAATGATACTGGTTTGCTTATAGACTGATCGAGTTAGGGGTATATTATTCTTATCAAGTCTAATCGGTACCAAAATCTCTTTATATTTGCAGAAAAAAGAATAATTCGAAAAGCTAGAATTTAAAACAGTTGCGTGTCTGTTGACCAATAAAATTGATCGTGTCTAGAGCGGAGTTGCCAAGTGTATTGGTTTTCAATATCCAATCACAGATCTGATGATCCAATTTGACAAACGTCATTTTTGTTGTAATTGTTGTCAACTCGGTATGAGTACAACTGTTACAATTATCTAATTAAAAAACTTTTTTTTTTTGTAAAATGCAGGTTTCGACGGGTGCCTATTTTGCTGCATATTCCGTGTCAATAGTTTACATTCCGAAAAATATTTTTTCAGGTTATTTTTGAATTGAATTTCACCATCACTACCACCAAAATGGTTGAAATATGTTTTATACCTAGTTGTAAAAACAGATCATCCATACCAGACAGAAAGTTTTTCAGTTTTCTAAAAAACGAAACTCAAAGAGATCTAAGGTTTCTTCAGTTGGCCGAGCTGAAACAAAAATTAAATCAAAACTTTTCATCCTTTGATGAAAGACAAAGTCTGAAATGAATGTCGTATAAATAAAAGGGACCTACTAAATATACCACCTACCGTTTCAAATTTGCAAATTTTTTAAAGTAAAATTCATCGATCATTTCAAAATCAACTCCTGGTAAGTTGTCGAAGTCAGCTTTAACAAAACTAGGCTCAACATTCATATTGAAAGTATTTTAACAAAAATACGAAGTTATGTGTGGAAACCATTGACATTAGAAAGAGCACATTATCGCATACACTGCAGAGGGCGCTGGCTGACTGGATTGCAATATGACTAATATACAAGTAACGATGAATTTCTTATTTTTGGTGGGTGGCATGAATGCATGATTGATTTATTTTATTAGGGTTCATGAGCATTCGAAAACAATTTGAAAATACAGCTCATATTTTTGTATATTTATTTGTTTGCTGGCTTCATTCTTTGAAAAAATGAATGAAAAATTACAGAAAATTTAAGTTGATCCTTGTATGTCATATCTAATGCATTCTGCTTATTTTTGCAACATTGGGTTCCAACTTTTTCTTAGCTGACAGCTCGCGTCGAAACAATTCGTTGAGAAAATGAGAAAAAAATGAGATGAAAATGGTTGAAAGTATTGAAAAGAAAGATCTACAATCCTTTTACTCTTCCAAGACTTCATAGAAATCATTTAAAAAGTGACTATAAATGATAGGGAAGGAAAATATTGAATTTGATGACACAGAAAGTGTTATCTCGAGTTAATACTGTTGCTGAAAGTATGAAACAAAATGAATTGATATTTTTGCAAAAAAATCAAATGATTTTCATTTTATTTCATTAAATTTCATCATATGATTGATAGTAATACCTCAGAAACTTTTGTTGGATCAGTTCGAGTATAAACAATTCTGTCTATACTTGACCTCATTCAACCTTCCTCTCAAGTTTTAGAAGATTCAACATATTACCCAAGCGAGCCTATAACGCTTGAATTTAGTAGCAATATTAGAAAGAGGTATGTATTTAGGAATCGTTTTTTTTATATAATAAATTACAGTTGTACAGATTGGGGATTGTAGTATAAATTGGATATTTGAAATGATTCTTCAATCCAGTTTGCTATATTTTTTCATTTTCATAACTGTATATTATTATGTAATGCATAAAATAATAGTTTGGGTAAATATTTTGTAATCTTTCGCCTTTTTGTATTGATTTTATATATAGAACCTATTCCCAAACATGATTTTTTGTGTACATTTTATTCCATGTGAAGAATTTTTCATTAATTGAAACGTTAACGGGTTCTTATACACTTCCATAATCAAATTGATAATTATAGGATTCGTAAATTTCACGATTTGACAATGTTGCTTATTTCTATTGGTCAATTGTTCCTATTGGTCAATCGAACAAGAAGCGGTAATAAGCCCGTGACGTTCACGGGCCTACCACAATCGATTTTCAATAATTAATCACGGGAAAACTACGGTATTTAGAGAGCTAAGAGAGACAGTGCACTGTTTTTTAATTTGAAATTTCTATCAAGTGAACTATAAACCAAAGATCATGAAACAAGACCATTATAGTTGAATAAGTGGAGAAAGAAAATTTTATAAATGTCAGTTTTAAAATAGATGTAACAATTCATGTTGATAATTGATGAAGAATATATTGCTTACAATTTATTACAATGCATTATAACATTGAGCACTACAAAATCACTGCATAAACATGTGAGGTCATGTATATTACATTGTCACTAACTACTCTTGTCAATGAATATATTCAATTTCCTAACTCAGCATACTTCCGTCAGTGAACAACTGCTTAATTCCATACCCTGTGCCTATGCTAGCGCCATTCTGGAAAGTTTTTTAACTGTTATTTGCTGCTGAAAGTTGGATACTTTTTCAAACTTCCACCCGTATGAGACGGTTCTTCTCAGCTCTACACTTAGGTTATCATACTATTATTTTCTGAAATAATTTGAATGAATTCAAATGATGCCACACCTCATTCACGACACCATTCGAACACTTTTGTGTATGGTTAGTTGCCGGCTCCCAATTTATGCGGAATTTCACAAAGCTTACGTTCCATGTTCCATCATTGGTGTAATGTAAATTTGCTGACTGTGAATATTTCGAAAACCAACCTGATAATATTCAAGTGGGATTTAGGACAAGTAACAGTATCGTCACAAAATATAACCTGTAAATCTGTTACAAAATTTCTTTGCTTGCACATTGATGACAATTTAAAGTTTGAGACTCACATAACATCTTTCAGAAAAAAGTTATCTTTAGGTTGTTATATTATCGTCGCCAAAAAGGTTATCACAGCACTGGCAGTTGAATAGGCTTTCAAGTCGTTTCAGCCCTTCAAATCTCCTGGAGAGAATGGTATATTTCCAGCTCTTCTTCAAAACGAATTGAAAATAATTTTACCTCTTCTCATAAAATTGTATACAGCTAGTCTAGCGTGGAACTAAATACTACCCAGTTCGTTGACAGCAAGGGTGGTATATATACCTAAACTAAACCTAACCCTAAACCCTAAATCGGTACGACCAAGCGGCCTTACATCCTTTCTGTTGAAAGGACTTAAGAGGATACTGGGCGGGCACATCAGAAGAGGACAACAAGGAGATTGCGGTTGATGTATTTTTCGATATTGAGCAATTGACAATGCACTACCTAAATGTATACGATCATCTCTGGCTAGGAAATGTATAGAATCAACCATAAGTGGCTGGATCTATGTCATGCTAGTAAACAGAACTGCAACTACGACTCTTCAAGGCGGGGCCATTGGGTTCAGGATCGTCAGAGGCTGCCCTCAATATGGGGTACTATCCCCCCTTCTGTGGTCGTTACTGATGGCTTGATTCCATCGACAAAAGAAAAGTAGATCTGCAAGTTTATGCAGATGAACTAGTCATCTTGGCAAGGTTAACTTCGGAAAGAGTAGCTTGTAATATCCTCCAAAGTACGTTGGACGATATTTATAGTTAGTGCCTGAGCGAGCAGATGTCTGTCAATCCCAGCAAAACTGTGATAATCCCCTCTTACCAGGAGGAGAAAATTGGACGATCTGACGCCACTTTTCCTCAATGGTGGGGTCATTCCATTTGGAACGGAGGTGAAATATCTTAGCATTGTCCTTGATAAAAATCTCACCTGGAACGCTCATTTGGAAAAAGTTTTACAAAAAGCCAGACTATCCCTACTGAAAATGTCGAAGAATTTGTGGTAATACTTGGGGTTTAGGTCCCAAACAAATCCTTCCGATTTATGTGATGATTGACAGACCAATGATCACTTATGATGCAATTGCCTGGTGGCTGAATGCTTTACAGAAAACGGCCCAGGCGAAGCTCTCTGGATCACAGAGACAGGCTCGTCTTGCCATCAGTGGTGTGATCAGTACCACACCGTCAGCGGTCATGGAGATCCTTCTAGATCTACCTCCTCTCCACATTCTTCTGGAGAGAGAGGCTAGATGTCAGTGTCAATGCAGAGTGCAACTCAACTACAACCTGCCCTATAAAGTACTATTCCTGAGTATAGAGGACTGGATCCTCCGGGAGAAGGAAATATTAAGAGCAGATAGTTGTTGCTTCACAGATGGATAACGACACCTTTCGGTGTTTTTGATCAATGTGCAAGTGTTTCAAGTCGCAGACCCCGAACAGAGATATTAACCTGTCTAGGAACCTATGCGACTGTATTCCAAGCGGAAATTTACGCTATTGAATTGTGTGCGGAGAGGTTGAAAAAATCCAACCTTATACACAAGTCAATAAAAATATTCTCAGACAGTCAAGCGGCGTTGGAAGCTCTTGGCTCCTACCGAGCAACGTCTAAATTGGTGGCAAATTGACACAAACGACTCTCCTTGATATTTTAAGACAGATTGTATCTGGTCTGAGTACCTGGCCATACTGGCCTGAAAGCAATGAGGCTGTGACTCTTTTGCAAAGGAGGGTGCAGCAAGAAACTTCATCAAACGAGAACCTGTCATTGGCATCGCTTTAGGCTTTGCCAAACAAATGTCTAACACCTAAATGGCAAGAAGATTCATAGACTTCTAGCAGAACCTTTCAGGATTGGCTCACTCCAAGGCGTTCATTCATCCTTCGGAACTTGATACCAAACAGTTGTTGGACTACAATAGGGATGAACTACGATGTCTAACAGGCCTTCTTACAAATCACTGTCATTTGAATCATTATATACAGAGACTGGGACTGTCGGAAGACAATGTGTATTACCTCTGTTTGGAAAATGATGAATCAGCAGAGCACATATTTTATGCCTGCCCCGCTGGGTTTTTAGAGTTCGGCAGAGCCGTACTCTCACCATCTGACCCGAAAGACCATTCACCATACAAACTAATCGGCTTCGTTCAGAAGCTGAGTTCATTTGGTAGGTCTAATTTTTCCTGATACAAAATAATAACTTTATTTGAATTACTCATTCTAGAGACAGTCTTTTCGTTACATAAATACAGATATAGGTTCGTGAATGTTTTTTTAGGAAGGCACACTCGTCAGGAGAAGTAACTTGTTCTTCCGTTTCCCACTTCCACTCTAATGAAACAATCCTTGATTCACAGACGCAAACAAATTCGTAATCATATACCGAAAGTAATAACAGACATAAATAACATGAAGCAATGTAGAAAGTATGTTAAGAAACATCTAATAAGAAAATGCTTTTAGTCTCTAGAGGAATACTTAACATATAAATTTCAATCTTTCTGTTAACTGTGAGATGCGAAGAGCAATTTATTCATACTTCAAATGTGGGTTGTTTGTCATCACTTTTTATATTTCACCATGTGACTATTCAAAATTGTCATTACTTATAGTAACGAATGAAAATTTTTAATTTTCGATATGTGGATAGGTATTCTTACATGTGATCTTCTATACTGAAATGTAAATATTTTAAGTATAAGACGATGTTGATAATTTTCAATTTACATACCACAAATGTATAAACGAAATTGATTAAACTTTGAACTGTGTCGACAAAATGTAAAATTTTGGACAATACCTTATCTCATCATTTGTTCTGTGACTAACGTGTCTCTTCTGCATTTTCTGAATACTCTATATATTTATATTTTATATTAATTATATTTGAATTCTTTTTATTTCAAATAAATCTATCATCAAATTATTTTGACGTCATTCCATTGCGCGAGTTAATATTGTTTCAACGTTTACAGTTTTCTTCCTGCTGAAAAGATCTTGTATCAATCTGTCCACTTTGGAAATATTGCAAAATGAGATATTTAGGATGCTACTGAATACTTCATGGTTTGTGCGGAACGAAGCATTCCGCAGAGACTGACTTCCATTCGGCAGTCCATTCAGTCAAAGACAGAGAGTTTTCGAATTTGCGGAAAATCGTAAAAACTCAGAAGTTAGGAAAGCTGCAGACTATATTATAGATGAACCTTTCCGTTTCAGAAGGAACAGTCACTCAGCTGAGTGAAGGCCCCACAACTTCTGTAGAAGATGGATAGTGTCTTCATTAAACACCCCAATCAGAAAAGAGTGTACCGGACCAAGGCGGCATATGGGTCGGGCACCTTTTTTACCGCAAACCACTACTCTGAGTCATGAACCAGTCGTTCTCCTGACGGATTTACCGTTAAAAGGGTAATCACTACTTTTGCACGTATTCTGGAACATTCTCAGATGCATTTGCTCCATTTCTGTAGAAATGTCAATGATACATGAACGTTTCATTATTTTCGTAACCTTGTGAAAAACACAACTTACGTCTCACGATGTAGCTACTAACTTGAAAAATACTTTTTGCAGTATAATTGAGTATAATTTTCATACATATGCGAAAGCTTAATAAACCACATTGGTATAAAAGTGAATCTACTTGAGTTTAACAGTTTATTACTTCAAATCTAATGTAGATATTCCGATTCATGAAATTTCTATCTGCTGAACAAAAATACTTGTATATATTTTTCCAAGGGGTTGATAACAGAAACTACGAATACCGCGAAGTTCTTTTTCATATTTAAGTCTAGACCCAATAATTCTTAGAAGTAAATCTACAACGAGACATAAAAATCAATGGAGTTTCGTGAGTTCTAGATATTATAAATATTGACGTTTACTAATGGTGTTTCAACACTCCGAAGACTCGTTAGTTATCGAAATATTTCCTCTCGGCTTGACATAGTTAAAAAGAAAAGATATTTTCACTTTTCATCTGGAGATTGAAAAGTATAGACTTTTATCCACATTGATCAGACAATGACAATGACGATTTAATTCAGTTTCGCTTCAGTAGTAATAACGGATATTCAGATGGTCTTGTAAATTTGGCATTAATAATAATAATAATAACAATAATAATCATAATAATATTTATTTATAAATATACAACAGCACAAGATAGTAACATGTAAACAAAGCATATCAAACAAACATGGAGAAACCCACTAAAACCGAAGTTGTCTGTTAACAAAACACACAACATGTAGAAATCATAGTAAATGTTTAATATGTCTACCTTCAGACATTACGCATGCGTCTAGACGTCGGCGCATTGAGCCACGTATTCGCTCAAATATTCCTGGAGTCTCTCTGATTACCCTG
>WOGO01006228.1:0-11886 GCA_015342085.1 Leptinotarsa defecta
GTGTCTTTACTGTAGAGTGATTTTGAATACGTTATTTTGATGATTGTTTTGGCATATATTTATGCATATGCAGAAGCTTCCATTCCCAGTGCAGAAAAAAATTTGGGTATATCACAGGCTTCATTCAGTACAACAAATTTTGAAAAATCGTGAAATGCTTCCGTATAAATTTACCAAATTTCAAGCTCTCAAACAGAAAACTTATTTAAACTTAGAGTGCATTTTTGCGAATCCCTTTTAAATATATATAGGAAGATCGAGAATTTTTGTCAAAAATAATTTGGAGGGAGGAATCAAAATTTACGAGGGTTGACATTTTTAATAGAAGGAATAAACATTTTTGGGCTGATCATAATCCTTATGTAAAAAAAGAAATGGGATTTCAAGAAAAAAATTACCTCAACGTTTTCTGTATTTGAAGAACAATAAAATTAGTTGAATTGAAGGGGGTTATATTTTTAAGAGTGATTCATTTTTGGGAAAGAGAGTTTTAGCTTTCTACTACTCCATCTTGATACAAAAAAAGGATGAGGGAATCTACCAAAGAAAGGATGGAAGTAATCAATTTGAAAATAAGTAACTCTATACATGGATGTGTACATCATGCAAAGAAGTAACTTTCAGACACAAACTGAAAAAATGTCCTCTTGAAACAGCTACTTTCATATAAACATTGAATTACACGAAAGAAAAACATTTTTTCGAAACAAATACACACTGAGTAGACAGAAGTATCTTCTGTATAATTCAGTGTTCAAAAAATCTGTTTTTCCGTTAATCAGATGTCGCCCCCAAACGAACGATAACTCTCAGAAGTTGAGTAACTTGTGCGAGCTAAGGACTAACGAAGTCTTACCTTTTAACGTGTGATTCCTAACACGGTTGCAGAATCATCCCAACTTCAACCAGACAAATTCTCTCGAGAAAAATATCTGGTCGAAGTGGGAATCGAACCCACGGTTTTCCGATCGTGAGTCGGGCGCACTACCACCGCGGCCAATTCCAATTCACATAGAAGTTTTTGTTTCCAAGGAATGTTTTTCTTTCGTTTAATTCAATGTTTATATGAAAGTAGCTGTTTCAGGAGGACTTTTTTTCAGTTTGTATCTGAAAGTTACTTCTTTGCATGATCTACACATCCATGTAGAGTTACTTATTTTCAAAATGATTACTTCCTTCCTTTCCCTCATCCTTTTTTGTATCAAGACGGAGTAGTAGAAAGCCAAAAACTTTCTTTACCAAAAATAAAATTTGTTTCTTTATTTATGAAGACTCACAAAATGTAGAGAGATATCTGCAAATATTAAAGACGACTGTTACCGAGGAATATAGGAATGGAAACTTGAAGAAAAGTTTGGCGGTCGTTGGTTTAGACATTTGAGACCGTGGGATTGGCCACCGAAATCACCCGATCTAACGCTACTAGACTTTTTTAATGGGGTGTTTTGAAAGGGTATACAGTACTCCAGTGCCTACCAAAGAACTGCGACGGCGAATAGTACGGTGTTTTGAAGATTTGGATCCCCATGATATTGAAAAAGCCACAAGTTGTGTACAAAAGAACATTTTGAAATGTTTAGAATTTAAATGACATTTCCAGTCATACAAAATCGTCGGAATTCTATCGAAGCCGGTGGAATATTCGTCGGGATTCCATCGAAACTGATGCGAAGATTAGAATAATCGAGGCTGCGCGCGTCCTTGAGAAAGTTACGGTTTACGGCTACCAGTGGCGGCCGGCGTTATTTTCTTTAGGGCATGATTTATAACACCATTATTTTTTATTTCATACACAATAAAGAAAATACCATATCGTCATATTCTCAAATTTAAATGAAATAAAACACAAATTTTTAATAATAGGTTTATTAGACATTGCCGCAAGGCATCACTTATAGTAGTCATTAATAATAATATGTCAACAGTTTGTATCTGATCAACTGATTAAAAAAAGATTGGTAATCATTTTTTTATTTTCTAACCATTTTTAACTAAATTTTCAAAACTATATACAGGGGAAGGGGAGTCCTCTTGAAGAAATTAACCACCTTGATTAAATACAAACCTCACGTTCAACGATATTAGTCCATCTCTGAAACAGTTTAGTGATGACCCGAAAAATACAACAAACGATCAAACAAATGAAAAATAACGGTTTTGGCATAAGTGCTATGTACATTTATTCTAACCACGTTTCCTGAACAGTTTTAGTCTATATTTGTACAAATGTAAGGGAAAAAAGTTCAAAATGTGATAAGTTTTGGTTATTTTTGGTTTCCGTTGTTTTTATGATTGAATTTGACACAGGCACCAGATATATGACAGTAATAAGCAGGTTTTGCTGAATATTGAATTTTCATCATGCTCGATATTCAAAACTGAAACGGAATAGATTAGATAACAAAAAAGTCAGCAGTTAGCAAATAGTCAAAATCAACAATCGATACTAAACAAAACCAGAGGCAAAACAAGTTCAAACAAAAAAGCGAACAAATAAAAAGCATGTCTTATTTCTGGATATTCTAATTTAAATAAAAATATATTGTTTAAATATTACAAATGAAAATGAGACTACTGTTGAATTTATAGAGAAATAAGAAACTTATGTTCAAGACTTTATAAAGTTAATTCAAAACTGAAGTTAATTGACTATCTCGAAACAATTTATCGAAGAGGCAAAAACGTCAATAATTAATGTTGGATTCAATAATGTTAAGGACGCCAATTTCTTTAAAATTCATACTCCATGGTCACAAAGTTCAAATAACAATCGCCACTTTCAGTACAACAGAAACATCTACGTGTTTTAAAATTGTGCATACTTTTATCAGGCAACGATAAAAAACATATTAATCCTGCTTTGATTGAATAATTCTGTATTGTACAGATCCGGCAAAACACGGACTAAGTTTGGTCTTGTCATACAGGGCATGCAGCATCAATTAGAAAGAATAGTTAAAAATAATTAATCACGTTCAAAAATATTTCAACACCCTTTGCATACAAATGACAATCACCATCATCAATAGTTACAGTTTTGACATTTGAATTTTGTTTAGCATCAATATATTTTTGAAAGAATTGATATTCCGTACTGTAATTGTTCCTATATCCAGCCATACATAAATGAAAAAACTTAAAGTCAAGAGAAGCCAACGAAAACTAACCGCAGACTGGCACAACGAGATCCGATCGCACATAACTGATGTTATCAAGCATCGTCTGGTTGATACCGACATATTACTGCACCCCCAAGCAAGCAACCAGAAGAAGAAACCAAAAGAAACCTTCTGCACTGGAAGCACTTATGACGGTCAGTGGGACTACCTAGGTTTTGCAGGCCACGGCACTTACACATTTCCACACGGGACAAAGTACGAAGGTGACTTTTGGGACGGACAGTTTCATGGAAATGGTACAATCACATACCCTGGAGGGCAACAGCTGATTGGAACTTGGAAACAAGGAAAGTAAGAATTCCATGACATTGTATCGGACACCAAAGAAATAATTGAAATGCAGATTTCTGATTCCAACTGTAAACGAAATTAATGTTCAAATTACATTGACCGCTAATTTTGCATTGTGGATGTCACAAGAGCATACGGTAACATGTTTTGAAAAAGTATTTCAGAATTTGCCAATCGAATTATTTCTTCTTCAATATTTTGTTGTGGTTCAAAAGTTGCAACAATATTAAACTAAGTATGGACGTTCAAGAGAAATATTTTTACTTTGGAATTCCATTTTCTTCATTTTACATTCTATGTTCGTCATTATTTCTAGACAATTTTCCAGAATATGATATCTATTATAAGAACCAATGGTTTCAGACTAATGGAGTGGTCTTACAAATTCATAGATGGCTTACAGTTCGGAAAATATCTTGATTATTGCCAGCTACCCGATAGGAGATTCCAAATAGAAAAGGATGCCAAACTGCAACCACCAGAAAAAGAACTACTAACCAATTGCCAACCAACACGAGAGTTGCCCAAAAACTGTTACGATACTGTGGACGGCTATTACAATCCGACCACAAAACTGGTTTATGGGTACGATAATCGTATATTGAGAGTGGTAACGGTGGAGGAAGATAAATATATCAAAGATAAGTACAGACATGAAACAGACAAACCAGCAACTAACATCGAGGGCCTATACAAATATTGGACTAGTGGAAGAAAAAATGAAATCGAGAAATTGGAAGGATTGATAGAAAAAAAAGAAATAAATTCAGAAGACACCGTAACAGAATCTTCCACACAGAAAAGCATGTCCGTCTACTCGTTTCACATAGGAACACATTAATTTAAGATTTATTTTGTCTAATATACAATTATTGAAAATATATATGTTTTTATAAAGATTTCAAGTTTTTAAATACCAAGAGTCAAAAATTCAAAGTTGAATATAATTTTTGGTTACAGATCAACTACAAAAATTTTGAAATGTTGAGGGAGAATTATGGATACATTTTTGAAACTGAACATTTTTTCAAATATTCTCAGTAATGAATCACTTATGTGGAAGTCATGATCTCTAGTAATTCTACTATTCTAATTAAAACAAACATAATGAGAATGATCAGAAATTATACCTAAAGAGAATTTCAAAAGTATTGTTGCTTGTAGATCATAAAAATTGGCAATAAAATGTTCATTGAATGTAACAATATACGGGAGCTACCAACCATTAAACAATTAAAATTATGTAAATATATCCATTTTTGGATATTTCCGATTATTTTCCCTTAAATGTTTCATTTGGTTATGAAGCTAGAATTTAGCTGTAAATTTTTACATAGAGCATAACACAAGTGATGATTTTGGTCATGGTTATATATTTTATTCACCTGATAAGTTTCTACCTCTTTAGGAAAATAGTCAAATTAATTACTGCCAGCAATATCAAGTATTGACTGTCACAAAGAATTCATAAAGTAAACATTTAATTGCATATAATCAATTGATTCACTTATTCTGAAAATGCGAGTTGTTTGCTCAAAATTTTGAGAAACAAATAATGTATTTCAGTCAATTACTATTTTTAACAATTTATTTATTCATTGAATATTTTTTACAACCAAAAATAGTATTATGAGCTGAACAGCATATTAAATCTTTCATTATATTAAAAACATCAAATCAAATAGTAATCTTCATTCAGATTGTACTCACTTTTTGTTTAATTTCCATTTATATACTCCTTAAATTACTGAATGAAATCTCCCATGAATAATTTGAGTGATATATTTCAATAACGTACAACTGAATTTAATATGAAGAGTGCATTGATATATGGCAAGAGGGTCATTTGAACACATTCTCTTTTCAAATTCAGATATCAAAAAAATACAACATCACTATTTTTCTCTATCTTGCAATTGCACTGCACGCCCTGTAAAGCCGACCACCCACATCGATTCCCACCCATGTTTGTACATAAGAATAAATTGCTCAAAGAAAAACTAAATTGCAACATTTTTTCCCTCTAAATTCATCCTCCGGCAACCACCAATATCAAAAACAAACGCTCCGTCTAGGGCCGGAAAAGGCATAACAAAACAAAATCTACATTAATATTGGATTAAGATTGCAAAACAAGGGCCAGTCGCACAAAACGTTTCCCAGTTTTCGGAAGCTTGAAGAAAAGTCTCCAAACCCAAAAAAACGTTTATGAGCGGACCCAAACGTTTACTTTTTTCTTCATATTTATATATACAACCAACAAAGAAGCTAAAAAGGACATCGTATTTATATGAATGTATATACCTAGTAATTTTAATAAATTGAATAAAACTAAAGACGACAAATGAGTGGCAATTGAAAATTAGAGTACCACAGTATCATATTTTATAATATGTATTCTATCCAAAATTTCAATCATATTGTTCAGTTTTATATTTGCACACTAGTTCACACGCGCCGATTTTTCAAAGCGTCCGTTTGCGTCACTATCGGCGAGCAGGGGGCGTGTGGCGTGCCCTAACGCTGTGGCGGGGCTCATATCTTCTGAATCTTTTCGCCCACAACAACCGGGTTGTTGCGTCGAATCTCCTGGGCGCCCATCTCCCGATAGTTGAAGCTGCAGTCGTGTTTGTCACTGTACCGGTGGATTGCACAAAACAGGTTCCCGCAACGGCACTGGAATCCTACAAAACAAAAAACTCGTTAATTTTTTCATCTTCACGTCAACAAGTAAATCCATTTTTTTAAAACTCAAGATAGATCTCTCAATAATTGAAGTTTTTCATTAAATACATGTTGAACACATCAATATATCCTGATGATAATCTCCTGATGAAGAAACACGAGTCAAAAAACCGTATTTTTCGGGTGCGAAAAAAATGTTCAACAAATTCATTTTATGTCAGAAGTTCTGAATTCCATCTATTAATATAGTGTCAGTGAAAACGAATCAAAAGCAATCTAGCCTAACAAGACATCATAAGGAGTTCAACATGAGTTCATGTTGTTTTGACAATATGGTTCAAAACCACAATTTTTTTTTTGCCAAGAACCAAAGTAGTTAGATAGAATTTCAAAAACACAAGACCCTGATTCACAATATCAACGAGAAGCTACATTCTCAGGCCACATACACATAAATGCTGTATTATTCTACAAACATGAAAACAGAGGTTGTAAACCTATAGCGTTTTCAATTAAGAAAAACAGTCTCAGTTGGAATTTTTGATAGTGGCGTTACTTGTTGCAAATCATAAATTATTACACATTACTCAAATGAGGGATCCTTAGACAAACTCTTAGTTTCCGATATTAGTTTGTAATCCTGTACTGCCTTCATTTTATGTTGAGTGATAAAATTTCAGCATAAAATTTCCATTTACCACACAATGAGCAGGTCTCTTGAGAGTGGTGTTGAATATGTCCAGATATTTCTCATATTCTACAGATAGAGACTGTTCTGCATTGTTGAGTCAAGTAAGCTTGGTACATTTAACTCAGTGGTTTTTTTTTCTGCTAAAGTGGTTTGTATAGAGAGGAAATATTCATATATGCTTCTCGACAAATTTTACTTTTGGGTCCGTAAGTTTTCTCATATTTGTACCATGTCTGTCTCTTTTATCAGATTGGGGTATTAATAGTTCATTTTGTTGCTGGTTGAAATTCCAGGACTTTCAGCTCTAATATCATCAAGATCAATAGGCCTATTCCCAGAGCGGACTACCGTAACACTTTTTTTACCGATAGCAAATGTGTCCATAAAAGATTTTAGACACTCTTACACGTTCCCCTTCCTCATTTTTCATGTGTAAGTTACCTTCCTTCTGCTTGAATTTTCATCATGTTTCTTCTTATGTCTTTTACACTTACTACTTTTTGTTAGACCAAATAGAAAGGCATTTTTTGAGTTATAATTTCCCTTCTCTTTCTCAGACGACAAATTATTATTGCAAATTCAATCCCTTACTTTTTATATTTACACTTAAATGTATGTGTTTGTCAACAGATGTTAATTATTTCTGAAGTCTCTCTCTTTCTAAAGAATACTTGTGAATGGTCATTTCTAATATCTCTTGAGACTCACCTGTCAAGCCCACCTTCTTGCGGCAATTATGGCATCGGTTCTTCTTCTTCTTGGAATCCTTTTCTCCATCTTTGTCTTCGCTACCCGCGTCTGAATCGGCGGATGCGGCGACGGCTGCAGCTGCCTCCGCCGCGATCGATTCTGCGGCTGCGCTGTCGGCCGCCGCCGACGCGGGACTCTGGTTCGAGGACTCTTCTGACGTCTGTAACAAAGTAAACTTTTTACTGGAAAATCGAAAAGATCCGACAACATTGGCAAAATTGTAAAAATACTCGAATATTCATGAGGGATGAAAATACTTCCTGGCACTTAAAATTGACGTACTAGGTGCGAAAATTTCGTGAAACAACAAAAAACGAAAACCTATTAGTATCTCAGAATTCTACCAACTAACCTCACTGGAAATGAAAGTCACCTCCCCGTCTCCGGGAGGAGGACGGGAAGGTACGTCTCCTTCCCGAGACTCAATGAATCTTTCTGAAGCGACTTCTCCTAAAGTAACATCAGACAAAGATGATTTCGATACTTTATGAATGTTGTGATCAGATGATGACATTTAAGTGACTGCGAATTTTGACTGACACTATAGGAGCAAATGACACATTTTGAAATGATGTTTCTTGGCAAAGATGAATGTAAAACTATACAGGAAGGTAAAAAAAAAACTAAACGAAATTAAATAAAGAAAAAGTTCGATGTAAAGAAGCAGAGTATCAAAAACTGTATCATATATAATATCAAATATTTTTTCCTTATCCAGAATAGTATTTTATAATACTATATGGGTGAATACTGTCAAAAAGCTAATTGATTGAAATGCTGACCACTTTTAAAGGAAAATAAGTCAAATCATTTCTTAGATTTACTACCTATGGTAAGTACCTAAAACTTGACGAAATATTTGTCTAAAAGTTCCCTCTTTCTTCTTCAATTTTTACCTGGAGGTAGAGGTGACACTGTATGAGTTGGAAATTATCCAAATATATAATTCAAATTATATTATAAAAAACGTTTATGTATTTTCAACACTTCTGAACACCTAATAAGAATAAAAACTTAAGTCTCTAATCTATTTTTTATAAGCATTACTTACTTTTGTGGAAAGATCTGTAACGGGCGAGGGTTGAAGATGTCCAAATGTGGGCTGAGCCGTAGTCGTGTCTCTAAGAGCACTCAGACTAGAGGGGGCTGTGGGAAGTTGTTGCTTCTTCTTCAGATTTTCCTGAAACAATAAAAAAGGTCTTTGTTAAACTAAATAAGACTGAATTCTCATCAACACTCGTTTCTATTATTCTACCTCAGCTCTCATAATCTTACGCACATAGGGCAACGTGACTCTACGAATGAAGAATATAGTCGAGATGACCATATCTGGTCCAACCATCATTCGAGAATCAACCCCTAGCGATTTGATTTACATCACAGGAGATTCAGTTTGTAAATTTAATGCAAACGGTAAACTGGTACCTTCTATCCCTCTTCGGGAAATAAGTCCGCAGTAGCCCCTGCTTGTTGTAAGACGTAACTAAAAAGGGGACTTAATCCAGTGGTGTTATGCAATCTGTGTCAAGGTATCTGGGCCTGAGAAGGTATCACCAACAGAGCCACTGAGATATCACGCGACCAGCCTCACATTCATGCAGGGTGTCCATGAATGTGGACAACACTTTCCCCATACTCACTGGAACTTAATGGACCATAACAAAAAAATGAGAGGAGAACTCTGAGCAACTCGTCTGATTCGCAAATAGAGTAAGTAGTACAAGCCAACATATAAGGAGGCTTTGATGGTCCTTAGGAAGGTTATAGGAAAGATTGTGGGATTCAGAGACCCCAAAGAACATGCATAATTATTTAAGAAGGATTGGGTATACTGCCGTTAAGTAACTTCTGTACCAGAGACTCCATGACGATCAAACTAAAGAAGGCTAGTGAGAGAGGATCTGAGGAAATTTTCATTGGATTAGCATACATTCCTTACAATGTTAGAAGCCACTACCATCCAGGGATGTAGACAAGTTAGCGAGAGCCTGGCAAGCAGAAAGATCACATCATAATTAGCTCTGATGCCAACAATTTAGATATTTTAAACCTAGGCAAAAAACCTATCCTCAAATATGTTGACAAATGGAATGTGTCATATAAACTTTAAAATCAGAGAGTATCATACCTCAGTTATATCTTATTAAAACTCCTAGAAAACAAACTGGAAAGCCTATAAGGCAGCCCTGGAAACTACAGGCTAAGAGTTACAACGAACATTGTTCCACTGTCAACCAAAGATCAAACTGGGATGTTCCTGGTGGAATAAAGATTTGACACAGATGGGACAACAAATCTTGAAAAATCAAGTATCTGGGATCAATACAACTGAATACAACAAAGCTCTGAGGAAATTTCTGAGACTTGTCGAAAAGGCAATGTGAGGATGTTGAACATACCCAAGATTTCTTCAGATTCTATAAGATACTATTTGAGGTTTTAATAAATAATCTCGAATGTAGTAGATTTATAAAACTTTGCGGCTTTCTTGAACTGTAAAGAGTGGAGAATAGACAATCATCTTAAGAACATGCTCGGCAGGAACACCTGGTATATAGACGTGTCGAAAACCGAACATGTAACGAGATCTGGAATTTACTGAGCAAAGAGAAATCTTTAATTTAGTTACCCACTCTGTCAGCACACGTCAGTCTTCCAAGCTGAAATGTATGCAATATTGCGATTCACAGAGAACATTAATTCAAGGTGCTATGAAAAGGGTGGGAGTAAAAAGCAAAGAGCCCATGATACTGCAGTGTTTTCCAAAGACTTGAGAGAAATGCACAAGTCTGTAGTCTCTCAAAAAATTTAAAACAACTAGTATATTTTACCTTGAAACACAGCGAGCAGAGTCCATCTGTTGCTGGACTTCCATAAAAACCACATCCGGAGCGACACAGCGCCTGCATGGGGTTTGATTCACGCTCCATGGTTTTATCAGGACCTGTTGCAAAAGACACCACTAGAAGATTTTCGCCCTTTCGGTCAAAATGAACCAAGTGATCGCACTTGATGTGGACGTACCCTGTCTATCAGGAAGACACCATGTACTACACGCAGGATCTGTAACAAAAAGCGCCATTAATATTCAATGCAATATCTCTAGAAGAAAGGTTATGAATTATTCCATCCTTAGTAGTTTTTTAACGTCCAGATGTGCATGAATGTAGTGTTTTCACTGGTAGTTCAAAATAAAAACACATACTCATTAATTTGACAATTAAATTGTAAATTAATGACTACGTTCAACTGCCAGTGAACAATTGCAATCGTAAATAAACTTATAGGATGAAAATTAAAAATACTACTAATATATATTGGTGCACATCTTGTAGGAAAGTACATGTATGACGATCAGGTCATCGAAGTATAAAAATATTACATATGCTACATACGCACTTCCGTAAAAGTTTTTTGGGCATTTGGATATGGAAAAGTAAAAAAAAAAATGTTGGTTCCTCTGAAAACAAGAATGGAAACATTATGAGATCTTTTCTTTCTATTCTCAAAATCACTAGGAATTGGTACATCTGTGGATATCTTCAGTGATGTTAAGAGTAAAAAACTACCCTTTTGCGATTGTCAATATGTACTTTTGAATCTAAATTCGTATTTTGAATGGTTAATATATGGCATTGTACTCTGTAGTCACTGCTTATTGCAATGCTTACTATTTACTAACGCCCAATACATCAAACCAACAAAAAATACCACACTTCAATATCACTAAATTCAACAAACAGTTTATGAGATCACAGGTACAGACTAATAAAGAACAGTTTTTAAGCAAAAATCTGAACTGAGAATTCATCTATGACTGAGTTTATTCGCCCTGACCAGTTTCTCTATCCATTTTACTTGGCAGGAGACTTGTTTACAAACTAACCACGGCGTTGTTAATATGGATGCTTCAAACTTGATAATGGTAAGTGAAATCATTATGAAAATACTTAAAAAAAGGTAAAGGTTTATCAATCAATTACTGTTTTTGAGGAACATGACTCACGTTTTACCCATGTGGATTACAAGTACCTATAAATTATGTATATCTGAAATGTATGAGTCAACCGGAAATCCAAAATATATTGAAATGACGTGTCTCCATTACCTTACACGGAATTGATACTTACAGATTATTAGTCAATTACAGTACACAAAATAGGATATGGCAGGTAACAGACCAAGAGTCTGTTTTTATGTGATTTACTTTCAAAATCCATCACAACCCTAATACGGCACTGTTCTAATGTTACTTGAGCATAAGAACTCAAATCGAAGGTTCTAAACGGT
>WOGO01006229.1:0-11886 GCA_015342085.1 Leptinotarsa defecta
ATAATTGAATACAAATTTTGAATGAGACAGATAAATATATCAAAAACAAATTATGATTTATGAAGTGTTTTCAAATATAACACTCAAATAATATAGAAACAATAATAGAATCCAGTTTGAACCAGAATATTCTCTTGGTGACTTCATATCTTCATCAAGAAAAAATATCAAATTTACCTGAACTAATTTTAATAGTGATCAACAAGGTTTGATATATAGAAAAAAAAGGAATTTCTAGGAAAAAAAAACGACTATATAATTTAAAAAAATTGACAACTAAAAGATCAAGAAAAATTATGGAATAATTTTTCTCAAATGGCTCTAACACGAACTGGAAGAAAACTCATCTGAAATATTACTTTCCAGTACAGATAACAAATATTTTGAAAAGGAGATCCAAAGATATTTAATTCATGGGATAACTCAACCCAATGTAATGAAATAATATCAACATAAGATTTTATTTACATTACTGAACATGTAGGGTGCAATGTTGCTAAGACATTCAATAAAAATTGCAATTTCATTTTTTTCATGTATTTTCATAAAGTCATTAAAGATTTTCTAGGTATTTTCTCATTCATAGTCAGTTTTAGAACCTCTCATGCAGTGTTGTAGTTTCAGAAAAATCATTTGACATACTCAGGAGACAAACATAACATAAAAACGAAAACATAAAAACGAAAAATTAAACATACTTATGAGCTCATACATGATATAAGTTTTGCTTACTCGTTTCCATAGTTGTACTGTCATTGCTGGATTTGGTTACACTGATAGTATCATCTTGCTCAACTTCTGTTATTACAGATGACACTTCATTGAGAAAAGGGCAGTTCTGATTATTCTTGACAATTTCTGAAACTGATAAATGTTTCTCAAAAGAGAACTATCTCACTTACTGTTTTGAAAATGACCTTAGAATGAAAGGTTGAAATGAAAAGATAATATTCATTAATTAAACTAAATAGTGATAAATTACCTACTGATAAACTGCCTTTACTTTTGATCTCAACGTTAGATGGAAAAACGTATAATAATTTGAAAAAAGAGCTTAATATTCACACTTTCACTGAAAGGACACATAAATCACAGATTCAAAGCTCACCTTGACTTTTAACTTCTCCATCATTCGCAATGCTATTAAGACTTCGAGAAATCACAGGACATTGATTTCCATACGTTTTCAATAGAACAGGGGCATAGTTTTTCACGTAGTTGTAGCTCAATCTTGTTAAAAATGGGCAAGACATTTTCATTTATTTCTGAAACTTTGAACAAATTATGTAACATGTTCGTACTTATTAAAATACTCACAATCTGATATTTTCTCAGACTCGGTTGAATAATATATTCAATTAGGAACCTTTCTTCAATTTAAATTTGAAAGTGAAGGCTTGAATCAACAATCAACTTGTTTTTCACAGTAGGTCAAATGAACGTACTCTCCGCAACCAACTCAACTAAATGATCTAACAGCAGTGACAGCAAAACATACGTTTCGTTATATACTCACGACGCGACGCAATGAAAACGTATCTAGAGAACTCGTTCTGACCAATAACATGGGAGTTCTCATAATTGATATATTTTTCTGTAAATTATTCGACAATATGATAATTAGGTGTTTACGTATCATGCCCCTTAACTTTCCAATTCATATTTTTACCATTGAATGATTCGATTATCAATTTCTATAAACGAATAATTATTTCAATTTGAAATTCGATGGGGTTTAGGTCGGAAAATTTGCAAAATTACCATGTAAGTACTTGGATTTTGAACAGTTTCATATATTTAGGCAGATTCATATTGATCTATCATTGATATTTAGTAAATTCTGGAAAACTTCTGTAGAAACTGAATTAAAGTGTCATTGAGCTAGGCGCTTTTGGTTATTCAGACGTGTTTGATTCTCAAAAGGATCTGCCAGTAGTGCCAGTCTATCTCTTTATTTAACAACTTTTGACAGATATATGACCCAAGACACATAATTGAATGATTGCTACGAAAAAATCTGCCAACCGACAGATTTGGAAAGTGTCACTTGACAGACCTAAGAAGTGTCAATTGACAAAATTATTCAATTTGACACTTTCCAAATTCGTTGTGAATACCGCAAAATAAATTTCTCTTTCATGAAGTTAAGTGAGTAAAAGGTGACGGATAGCGATTCTTCTTATGGTAATGATATCAATGAGATTGATCGTGAACACAAACTATTAGGATTAATAAAGATAAACGATGGTGCAAACAGCGGTTAGTTGTAATTCGATGAATAAGAAATCGCTTTCTATCTCTCTCTACAGCGTTAACTACAGACAATACGAACATCGCTGTTTGTCTGCCACATAGATCTCATTAGTGGTATTATAGGTCGCTTTGTGCTAACGAGAATAACCCTGACTGAGAGGTAGCGATGTCTACTGACTTTGCGAAGACGCTATATATGTGAATGACAGAAAACTCAAACCAGTCGAAGGACTCTAACGGCAGTCAGTTGCAAAGCCAGCTTTGCCATGGACCGCCGAATCAGAGAGTGCTTTCAGTCTTTCTCTGCAGATTTCACTGTGAGGCAGCTTAGACACTGACGCAACGCAACTCACGTACGACCGACTCATACAATTAGTTGCATGAGATCGATGTTTTCACGTTGTTATACAATCGATGCGACTATAATCGAGTTGAAATGGAGTCGTCAGAAGACGAGGATGTTATCATTTCTTTGTATTTTCGTAGAAGAAAAAAAATTCGTTTCTTGGTGCACCTTTACTTTGTAGAAAATGTTAAACGGAGAATGTTTGTAGCTGAAAGGGAACTGTATGACCCGGGTCAATTTATTTCTATGTATGTATAGGATGACTTCAACAACCTTCGTAGAACTAACATGTCCTGATTACTCCTGCTATACATCGTTCATTTTGCTTTGAAATAAAGAAAATAATGACAATACCAATACATACAAAAACCAATGCAACTGATCGCGGTGCGCCGGATGTCCAGTCGCATACAACATACAACTAGTCGTATGGTTGCATCAGTCGGATTGCGCAAGTGTGAATGCTCCTACGAAATCCTTATGGGTCAGACTGATGCAACTAATTTCAGTCGGCTGTGTCAGTTGCTTTGCATTAGTGTGTGAGCTGCCTTATGTGTCAGACTAATGCAACTGGTTGCTTAAGTCGTTCGTGTCAGTTGTGTTGCATCAGTGTGTGAGCTGCCTAAGTAGAGCGCAAAAGCGTTTTATCCATTATTCAATACCAACATTATAACACTTTGACATCCATTGAACTGACTGTGTGCATTTCAGTTTACAATTTTCACTGAGAGTTTTAGCCGCTAGTTAAAACTGTACCAGTCTAAGTAGGCGTCCAGACCTTCCTATTTATTAGTGCTCATAGTTAAAATGCGACCAATTAGCAGTAGTTTTCATTCACGACGAGCATAAGTAGTTCGATCAAGGTCATCAAAGATTGTGACGAATATTATTAGTAAGAACCTATCTTCCTACGATATATGCAATTCTCAAAGTTAAAAAATATTTACAGATTGAATAACAAACAACTTCACTGAACTGGCCCAAAGTTATTTAAGATTTTAATTATTTTCGGACCGGTCGTAAAGAGAACAGTGGTCCAAGAAAGCGAGCTACTATTGGACCACCCATTTTCGTTTACTAGGTACTATGATCGGTTATACATCCCCAACCATGGGCGTCAATTCAATTATTCGACTGGGGTATTGGCTTCTAAGCCAGGTAATGAGCGTTTCCGCTATTCACAGAATAATTACTTATATTTTCTATTCATTCGGGAGGAATATCTAAACCATTTGTAAGGGATTAAGTGTTCAGTCTGTGTTTATCAAACCTTAAAGTAAAAATCAAGCAAACGTTATAAAAAGCCGAATTTTATTTGAGTTTCAATAATAATTTCATTTTTTCATCAAATGAAGGCCTCTCCAGTATTGAATTCGTAAATTACTTTGCAAATGTCCACACCAATACCTCTTTCTATATAACTTTTTTCTCGAGACTTTCACACCAAAGGTTCCAATCTCATCGTTATTCTTTCTATAACCAAAAGAGCTAATGGGGAACCATCTGGTCTATTGTCTGCTTGTTAAATCGCCGAATACACAAGAAAAATATTTCACAGGGTGACGAGTTCATAGTAATCGTATGGTTTGAAGAGTACCTATAGCAAACATATTCTTCAGAGGCTTGTCGAAACAGCAAGTCCTTCATGGATATTTTTGGTTCTCCCCTTTTATAAAAACATTTCAGTTCGGATTAGGAGACATTTAGCTAGAGGTGCCATTATTTTTTTCCGGTAATGAGTCAGCACAATGCTTTTCTATACACGATGTTGCATGTAGGTCTCGCAATCATCAGAAATATGAATTTCTAATCACATTTCATCCTAAAAAATTAAGATTGAATGGAAAAATTGTGATATCAGAAAGTTAGCATTTGGTGGAAATGTATTCGTTTAAAAAAATCTGTTTTTCCGTTAACCAGTCGTCGCATTCCCACGAACGACAATCCTCAGAACTTGAAACTTGTGCGACCAACGAGGTATTACCTTTTAACGTGTGATTCCTAACACGGGTTGGACGATAGCAAATGAAAATCGATCGTTCAGCCTCGGGCTTGAAACACCGACCAACACGGCGGTCGATTTGAGTGAGTGAACAAAGCACCCATGTCGAACGGTCCGGCTACCAAAAGCTGAACAATTTTTTTCGCAGACATTTTATAATGAAATTGACACATTCAGAATAGCAAGTGACAACTGAAGTACGGCTCATATTTGATTATTTTTGAACAAGTATTATCTGCAATGTCTAATTTCAATTGAATCTATTGATGAAGAGTCCTGTATTTAGTTATCGATTTGAAAATGTCACAAAAAAGTGTTAAAATCACAAAATTTTATCAGTTTTGTAATTTTTTATGCCGGGTACGACAGAATGTTACAAAAAACTGATAAAAATGATTTTCACCAGCTTTTGGAACTTAGGGACCACTGTGCAATGTAGATAACAAAACAGACCTAGATATTATAAAAATATTTCACCTCATCTAAGGTATCAACTGTGGAAGATTAATAACAGAGACTAAATTTACTCAATCTCCCTCATTCCATTTATTAAGTACTTACCAATAAAACTTTAGAACACTTTCTGACTTTTTCTTTCAGCTGACAGTATTTTCAGTCATATGTTTCTCCGATCGATGATCTAATAAGAAATGAAAAATCGGTAGTCTCACTGAAATTTATTAATGCGAATAATTGATATATAACGCATACCTACATACATTGAATATCCAATTTACCTATTCCATATAATTAGAAGTAACAATTTAACCTCTGCCTCTTACTACACACTACAACAATTTTGAAATAACGTAGTAAACTTTATTGAAGAGAAATATCAGAGCCCACCCAATTGTGATATTTTTTTTAACCTTCTGAAGGGATTCCTGTAATGGCAAGTTATTCCAGAGAATTTCCAACTGACTTCAGTTTTTCCAGTGAATAGAAAATGAAGATATTCAAACCAAGTTTTAATGGACCAAATTCCAAAACAATTTGATTAACTTTGATTTTTTCCAATTTCGGGCTGGTCAGCAGCCTGACAGCCCTCATCTAGATGCGCCACTGGTAGGACAATGATCAAGTGGGTTAATTGAAATTATTGACGTCAGGAGAGACAGTGACGTGGATACTTGCACACAACTGTGAATCCAGCTGAAACTTTTTACAACTTATACAGGTGGCCAAACGAAAACGAAACAGACGTTCTTAAAAACTTCAACATTTCAGAAAATCGCAGAGACCATCGCTCCCTTCAGTCACAAATCGACGCAAAAATATGGACGCAGTTCTTGATAACGTTTCTGGTTCGTTTTCTTCTGATCAAACTGAATCTTCGGAATAAACAAGCCTTGGAGTCACGTATGGTTTTGCTAACTTCTCAGTTTGGGTAAGCTCTTGCTGGTCAAGAATAACAGTGAATTTAGTTTGTTGTCCAGTGTTAGGCCAAGTTTGGATATTATAGAAGAAAATTGGAATGATGGAAAAATATACTTTACAAACTACATAACGTCAATACAGTATTGTCAATATGTAGCCGTACAACTATTTTATAGTTTATGTATTTCGATTTTTCTACAGACAAATTGATTCTTATCACCTTATCAGAGGATTGAACACCAATATCTCCAATCGATGACATACACAGTAACAACTTCTGCAATCACTATTTGCTCCTCAACACGATTGAAAACTCGCATCTATGTTCCAGAATTTTTTGAATTTTCTAATAGTTTTGTTTAAAACAAAATTACAAATTTCATTTCAACAATAGTTTTTTATTTGATATGCATGTATATTCACTTACTATATCTTATATGTGTGAAAACTAACAAAAGCGAAATAATATTATTGATGTTGGTTATATGAAGTGGCAAATAGTGATTGCATTCACAATTATAATCACACGAGGAATCAAATTAAATGTAAAGTGGCTGTATTCGAATTCGGTAAAGTGGTAGCGAAATAACCATTGTAGAAATTATAGATATTAGTTTCATTGTCACCTGGTTTTTTGAAAACTGGCTCAAGTATCTTGGACTCATTAGAATCTCTAGAATCCAACAAAAATATTGTTACATTGAATGTACTGATAATGAAAAGATTTTAAGAAACTACAACCATTTACTGTACACATATTCTTTACTGTGGGTATCAATACATTCTAAATTTATCCTTGAGTGAGAGTACTTGAAACAATTAACACCACAAATAATGTATCCTAGTCTCTATCTACGTGAGCAAGTCGAAATCGATATGATTGATGGCAAAATTATTATCAAACAGGCTAGATATGCTGAAAACTTACAACAGTGTCGTGAAGAGGTTGAGAATTACGTTTACAATGTATAGATGAACTTTGCCACCTTTCACTCTTACCTATTCACTTGGTATTTAGACATGAAACAAGTTCCAACGTGATGATATTTGAACTTGTTTTTTCTAGTAACCACATTCACACAGTAGAATCTTCAGTCCATACACTGAAGTTATTATATGCAAATAATACGATATTATGTTTTGAAGGAACTAAGTGGAGATAAAATTATAATATTAATTTTTTGTAACTGTTTGATAATATTCTTTTCTGGGACTCATTTAATACTTCCAGCTTAAGGCAAACAGTTACGTTTCTGTGCATGAATTAGACTAGTTCACAAGTTAATAAAAACCTGTTAATTTGTGCTTGAAAAAGTATGCAAGAGTTCGAAAGTCACATATAAACAGTTTCAAAAGTTATGACATTTGAAAATCTCCGACAAAACGGGTCAAGCTTTTGCATTATCAAAACACATTTCTGAGTAGAAAGAAACTTACGAAAGAAAAATGATTGATGCTAGGAAATTCTTTAGTACAAAAAAGGCCAGAATTATAAAGACAAAAATTCACAGAAACAACTTTTTCGCCGAATTATCTTAAGGTTATTGTTGATTAACTGAAAGTTCTCTTTCCATTGATGAATACACTGAGTACCAAAAATATACACGTTCTCCAAATGAAATGCTCATCTTGTATGGTCTATTAGCTCTCGCATGTATTTCAATTCAGTAGCAGCACGGTTTTAAATTTGAGGACTAGTCCATCGGATTTATATTAAACACAATGGTAAAATATAATTTTCAAGTTAAATCGTATCTTTCTCGTATCTATTCACTGGAAGATATTTGTTCCATTCTCTGAACAACAATATTTTATAGAGTAGGTAATATCAAATTCCAAGTTGCATTAGAAGTGAGAGGAGTGATATTTCCAGATAATGGACCTATTGGGTTTATCTGGCATTACTGGGTACTATTTATTCATAGCTATGGCTGCTCCATTTTTAATTCATGAATTAATATTTATGAAATACATGTGTGTGTGTATTTGTTTTAAATAATAATAGACCTAGCGTTGGCCTGATCTAATGAACTTTTACATCAGATCAATTTCAGACATTTTTGCAAAACTGGTTTTCACATTTTCGCAATAAACTATCATAAGAAATTTGTAGCGGTATATGAATTGAATGCAGTTTGATTACAGGGTAGGACGACAAAGAATGAATGCTTTATTTTCGACATATTACAGCAGTAATAAACTTTTAGATGATTTTGCGTTCTGAAACAAAATATTTTCGAATTTTTTCTGATAGATCTTCGATTAAGAGTACTAGTTTTCTGTTATATTTTTTAATATCTATTGTTGCTGTAGTATTATTTTCAATTTAAGAGACTGCAAAAACATGAAGCGTTCTCACAGGTTGTCGTTTCATTAATAACCCCCCTTTGCTTTTGCATTTTAACAGTGAGTCACCTGAAGAATTTTTCAATTCGAGAAACCTATACACATCTTATGTCTGGTTAAAATAGATTTTATTTTTGGATGAAGAATTGGTTTCTTAGTTTCTTTAATGGAGAAAAAATTCTTATAACTGAAAAAATACTTTTTTATCAAAAATTAACAAGCCGAGATTGCTTGAGAATAGACGATAGTTAGGTTCTATAATTTTTCTTCCGAAGTATGAATTCAAAGATAATATAACACAATTCAATTGATTTGATGATTTGAATAATGTTTGTGCAGTACTATACTGATCTTTTAAGACTGATTAGTTCGAAAATGACAACACACCGAACGTTTTACACAGCAAACATCATCAGGATTGTGTTGATTGAATTTATGTATCTTAAATTATAACTAACCTATCGTTTCATTAAAAAACGAATCTCCAGAAGATGCAGAATCAAAATATTTGTTATTTTGAACTGATCTGGTAGGTTTGGTAATTGATTCATATTTACAGGGTATTGTTTAGAGAAAACATTACTTTCATCAAGCAGCAGACAAATTTTCAATGTCGAATATTCCCTGCTCACAGGCTATTACGAATTGAGGTATGATTTGAACCTTGTAATCTGTTACCTGAATATAGGATTTCGAATATTCGTTTGGAATTCAAAGATAAAAAATAAATAACAGTAAGAATTCTGATATAAAAATTGGAATACCCAGATGAAAGTTGGAAATTTGTATTTCATTTGGGAACTCCAACTTTGATTCAGACTTCTAAGAAGGAAGTTGAAATTCGTAGTATTAATTTAGAATTGAGAATTGAATTATGATCAAAAGTCGAAATTTCCAGATGAAAGTCAGAATTTTGAATACAAAAACATGAAGTATTTTGTCAAAAAAAAAAGATTTCTGAATTCAAAATAAGATCTTGAGTTGAGTGGAAAATCCGACTTTCGTTGAGGCTTTTGAGTTTCTTAAAAAAAGTCAGAATTCTGTGATGAAATTGAAAATACGAAAGTATAAATAATTATACACTTATAGGAAATTATGGAATTAGTGCCAACTCCGAAATTGAAAAGTTCCAGGATAAAAGTAGGAATTTCGAATTCTACTGAAGAATTTCGATTTTCATTTCAGACTCTCGAACAAAAGTTTCTACTTTGAATTCAAAATTCCTATTGAAAATTGGAAAGATAGAATTTCGAGTAAAATTGAAACTTTGGAGTTTGGAATCAAGTACGGTGAACGTCGAAATTACAGAATAAATGTCAGGATTCCGATTTCAATTCAAAATTCTGAGATGGAAGTTGAAAATAAATTCCAAGCATGACTTCAAATTTAGATTTTCTATGGAAAAGTCACTATCCTGACTTGAAAAAGAGGAATTTTAAAAAGAGGAATTTCAGAGATTTGTGATAGAATGAAATTCCTGATAGAAAATGGATTCGAAATTCAAGTTGGAATTCTGATTTTTAATTCGGAGTTTAACTTCAACTGAATCTGAAGCAATGAAAGTTGAAATTCCAAGTTGAAATTGAGAATTCCAATATAAAAATCCATAGTTTGACATTGAAGAATAGAATCTGAGATAGTAGTCGAAATTCCTGTGAAAGTCAAGTTGAATTAAGGATGAGATGAAATTATTTCTTTCGAAAAAACATTATATTATTGCAGAGTAGTTTAAAATCTTGAAAATAAAAAAAAAATTAAGACTCCATAGGAACCTTGAATTAACACATTTTGTAAATCAGTAGCTGTTTGAAAGGTACTCAAACCTGCTAGAACTTAAGGAGCCTTATTGGGATAAACTACGTTTTGGAATTGAAGAGTGAGTAGTTCAATAAAATAGTAGTTGATCTTCGCCCAAAAAATACATCTCTAAATGTTCCTAATATATCGTTCATATCCTAAATAGTCAACAGTTTTAATATCGATCATTTGCTTTGTTTGAATTTTGACACTTAATACGTATCACAATATCATATGTACAACATATTTAAATACATTAAGTATTTATCTAACGTGAAGATGTAAAAATACTAACAATAAATAACAATACGTATATATGAAGTATTTTGTTCCTATACACCTTCTATTTACCATGATTTTAATTGAGATAAAATGGTGGAGAGAAAATCGACTTCAAAATGTGCTTATAGGACCAAAATTCTTGTGAGAAAGACAACAATGGTTCTCGTAGAGGTGTAGAAGTTTGAAAGATTACGAAATAAATCACAGACAATTGACGTTGATATATAAATATATATATACACACTTGAATACAGTTTTATAAACGTGCCAAAAATCTATTACTCCTTTCGCTTCTTTGGTGTGAACGGATGTGACGAAATGAGTCAGGATTTTTTCATTTGTATGAAGTTATAGGTCTTGTTAATATCTCTATGTGGAAGTAAAGAATCAGGACATTACAGGAGGAAGTATAGCCACAGCCATATATTGGTTCTCATTATTGTCTTTTTGAAAATAAATTATTATCAAGAAAAAACATTGACCATTGAATGAGAAAAATGTCATCGAAAGCATTTTCAATTGTTGCGCCTTCTACGACAATATGTTGAGATTTTCAAGGATGTTTGTATTTTGAACTTATGAATTGAACGGAAAAAATATTCGAAATTATAAGCAGTTATCATAATCCATTTCATTCATTTTGGAACGTGAGATTGGCAAATACTTAACAAAGATATTATTGATAAGATATTATTGAACTATAAATGAGTTTGTTATAAAAAATTACTGATGCTGATGACACAAGATAATAGATTAGATAATAGGCATTTAAATTTAAAAACGACAAATCATCTTTTTGTGATCAATACATTTTCTAAGAAATATTTTTTCTGTTATTCAGATGTCGCCCTTTACGACCGAGAACCCTCAGAAGGCACAACTTGTGCGAGCTATATAAGGATCAACGGGGTATTATCTTTTAACGTGCAATTCCTAGCGGTAGCTCCCTATCATTTGAATCGATGGAAAGTTTATTTCAAGCTCAAATACATAGAAATCTTAATTTTCACAAGCGTCATTTCATTATATCATCAGCGAGAGACATAAAACTGAAATGAGAATTTGATATTGAAATATAAACATGCAAGTGTTAATTTTTGACCTGCAGACCACGGCCAAAAAACCCGGAAAATAGCCTTGATACAGTATATTTTCGTACTGAAATATTAAAACACAGAAAAAAATTGATTATGTTTCTACTATTGTTTGAAATCCAATCAATTCATCTAACTGCGTTCTAAGTGCTTGCGTTTTGTCCTTGATTGATTTGTGGTCGTATTATGTGGATGATTTTTGTTTCGTTTTTTAGGATGTTTCTGACTATTGTGTAGAATAGGATGAAGAAATTATGTAGGAAGGAAAGAAATATTTGCTATACTTTTGAGAATAAAGATTCAACCAGAGGTTATGAACATGCCAAAAGAAAGTGTTTGTCTTATATTAAATCAACATTTAGGCATCAGAAAGCTTTCCGCGCGTTGGG
>WOGO01006230.1:0-11886 GCA_015342085.1 Leptinotarsa defecta
TTATTAGATTTATTATACTTGTTATGTAAGAAGGTAATAAGTAACTGTTACGCACTTTTAAAATGCTTATTAATGAAGAAAATACACTTTTAAAAACTATTGTTATATTGTAGGGTTTCGCCAAGTATTTCGCTTTCCAAAAGATTTCCGTCACAAAAAAGTTTAAGCACTGCTGATCTGCTGCATAGTGAATAAATAAATTTTATTATTTACATAACTATTATCAGTCCATTACTTTCAAAATGTTTTGCTCTATTCCGTAATTGATATTTGTAAAAGTAAAAATCTAATTCCTTCATCACAGTTCCTTTTTCACACTGTAGAACTTTCTGTTCCACATGATCGCAATTCCAACTAGTTGATACTCAATAATTATATTTTATTAACTAGTCCAGATATAGATCGATGCAATTATACGGTATTTCTATCCACATATAACGTGAAGGCCTAAGAAGGTTCATAATGATTACTTGTTTCTTTTTTTTTTTAGAAAATCGAAACCGCTCTTGCATTATAATGATTGTGATGTATTTATAATGAGAGATAATTTTATATGGAAATAACTACTGATTTATCTGATCGTCGCTTTGCAATCTCAGTGTTTACGTTCATCAATTAGTGAATGTCTCGACACTTGAAAGGGTAATCACTGAAGGAATCAATATTTTTTACCATTAGGTCAGTTGAAGTGTAGTTCACTACTTCAGTTTTATCTATACACAATTTATACTTGAAGTTATATTACTTAAGTATACATTTGTATCTGCAACTTTTACAAGTTTACAGATACTATTGCTAGCTCAGTAACAGTAGAAGACACGATGTTGGTTAAGTTAAACAAAAAACTTACTTTTTAGAATTCAGTGGAGTTATAATGAGGAATCTAGACCATTTTCAGCCTTTCTCAAATTGATCGATAGAAAATGAAATGGTTGATTATGATTTTTCTGCTCTTATAAAAAATATTCAACAAATTTATGAAGATTTTTGATTGTACTACATGAAAGTCACAATATACATTCCTTTTATTTTTCATTCCTCGCTTCGTTAATATTTTTTTAATACGGATATGTTTGTTTTCAAACGAATTATAATGCATGTCCCAATACTGCATTTATCTATGCAACAATTTCTCGACGTTTCACCCAAAAAAATATCATATCTATAATGATTGCATTTGAAATTTTATATTCAGATAAGTACTTGATTTGTTATCACGAAGTGAAAAACCAAACTTTAATCCTGTAATGAAAATTGAAAAATCAATTATGCTTGGAAAAATGTCGAAAGCTTATTATTCAACTCTGAAATTTCGAGAAAGTCGAAACTCGTTTATTAGACATCTCATCATTACGTGAATCAACTTACCCGTTCCTTTCATTTTTATTCAGTCTATAGTACTCGAGACTGTATCCGCAATATTAGAAATTATCACTGTACTGATAATATCGTAATATGATTTCTCTGAATGAAAAAACACAACAGGAAAAAATAATTTATCATTTCATTCGAGTTGAAAGAAATAGGAAATAGCTGGATGCGTATCACTACGTAGAATTCTCACTTCGTCGAAATCTCACTACGTAGAAATATCTTCACGTGGAATTCACACTACGTCGAAAGCCATCCCTTCCATTTAAGACTAATGTCTGAAATGATTGGAATTCGACATAATGAGAATTTTACGTAGTGAGAATTCGACGTAGTGAGAAATTGACGTAGTGGGATTTCGATGTTGTGAGAATTAGACGTAGTGAGAATTCGACATAGTGAGATTTCGACGTATTGAGAATTTGACGTAAGAAGAATAATTTGTCTAGCAGCAAGGAGTATCACTACGTCGAACTCATTCCTTTCGTTTATGTTATCAAAACGCGGGTTATGCCGAAAGATTCCTGTTGTTTAAGAATGTGATTGAACAAAGTGCTAGTTGCAAGGATAGGAATTTGATGGGTACATTTTGTAAGCATTCACCTAGATAAGCTGGACTCCTAGTTCATTTATTTTATATTCAGTAATGCCCAATCACAAGAGGTCATAAAAAATCATGTTTCTCTCTTTAGAATAGTTGAATATATCTGGTTGAATTTCAGTTAGCTATTTTAAAGTTAAAACACGAATTGGATACATATAATGAGTACAAATAGCATTTGAGGACAGGTTATGACCTGAAGAAAGAATGTCTTTTTAACTCCATTTTACTGAGACTTCCTGCTCCTAACAACGTTATTCTTCTCACTATGTTGAAAGCTTTCTACGTCAAATTCTCACTACGTCGAATTCTCATTACGTCGAATTCTCGCCACGTGACATCAATTTAGGTTTCTACAACTTTCTGGTGACGTCAGTGAAAGGGATGGCTTTCAACGTAGTAGAATTTCGACGTGGTGAAATTTTGACGTAGTGAGAATTTGACCTATTGATGGATGCAGAATTGACATGAATACAATGAATGATTTTTTTTTTAATTTTTGCTCATTTAATGAATCACATCGTATTAATAACCATTCTAATTCCAAGGACTTTCTAATCGCAGTGGATTTACCTGTATATCTTGAAGAATATACAGGGCTGTAGTTACCCACAATATTTAAGGTTATGGGCCAAAAAAGCAGCGAACAATTTGTCAAGTTGTAACTTCACCTAACTTGGTTTGAGAAATTTCTCCAAGGGATTGTCCACAGTTCTTTTGAAAACGCACTTCAATGAAGTCTTTCATAAAATGATGAAATTCAAAATTATCACAATGGACATCTGAAATCTGAACCCCACTGAATACACAATAGTACTCTACAGAAAAACATCAACTTCAACATTTTACCTTCTGAGATGCTCTTAATGTTTCCTTGGATATTAAAATTACGAAATTCAATATGAATAACGTCTATCGTGGAAGGACTTCTTAAACTTCTTTGATGTCTGATATCAGAAATATGTAAAACACTCCAATTTGTCGTCACGAAACCTTGTCTTATTGAATATATTATTTGTGAAAGTTTCAGCGAATTGATTCAGAATAAATAAGACTGTTTGAATATAAAGCAGTAATTTTTGACGAGCGTGGGCGTAGCGAAAGATTTATTACGTTGGAAATTAAATTTTCCATAGGTAACATACAGTGTGTTTTTTCCAGATTGATAGATACATCAACTTCTCGGAAATACGGTCTCTATCATAAATAATTCGTCTCGATTGTCTAAAATGGTTAAATGATTTCAAACATAGACAAGAACAAATGAAAACGTTAAACAAATATCAATGAACAATATATGATGGAATTGGCCGATACTTGATGAAAATCCATAACTAACGTATTCAAAAAACACTTTATTGTGAGATTTTCACCAAACAGTTTTACAAAAACGCAACACGCGTTTCGCCATACAATATCTTCTTCGGCCGTGTCTTAACTAACTAATTCTGCTACATATACCTTATTCTACAATTTGAAGTACCTACCTTCCAAGAACCTGATTTTTACCTAAGTTTGTAACGAATTCTTGAATCTGTTGATTTCTAAACATTCTAGAAGATTGAGTTTTAAACTCTTTTTTTATCAATGTGACACATCGTATTTATTATTAAACTCATGTCCTTCTGCTAAAAAGTGGTTTGCAAATGTGAAATTGGTCTTTCTATTCACAAAACTACTTCTATTTTCCCTGTTTGGCCAATATACAGTTTTGGACAAGAGCCACAAATAAGCTTATATACTCCTGATCTATCCGACATCAAAGTTTTGTCTTTATTGTTTTTAATAAATTCACTTAGACTGTTCGTCGTTCTCTAAGCTATGTTTACGCATTCTTTCTTCAAAAAACGGGCAATATTATTGGTTGGTTCAACCAAATATGACAATGTCCTATAACTGACGTTATCGCATCTTGAATTTTGGTAGACCCGGTCCATGGTTTGCTTTTGTAGTCCTCTGGAAAGAATGGAGTCTATAATATTTACCTTATAACCGTTGCTAACTGCGATTTGATTGATTGAACTCAGCTCTCTTCGGAAATTACTCTCAGACAGTGGAATATTGAACAGTCTGTGAAGCATATTATTGAATGCAGCAACTTTATCCTGATAAGGATGTGTGGAGGACATATGTATAAGGTTCGTGTACGATGGTTTGTGAAAAATTGCAAATTCAAGTTTATTGTTATTTTTCGTGATGGTTAAGTCAAGGTAACTTATTAAATTATTTACCTCCCTCTCAGTGGTGAATTTTATTGACGGGTGGATGGAATTAGCATATTCACTGAACTTGCCTAATTGCCTACTGTACCAGTAAAACTGACAAAGATGTCATCTACGTGAAAATATTTATGATTTTGTGATATAATTTCAAATTTATACTTTCATCAGTGTTCTGTAAATTTGCGACTGATTTTCATTATTTCTTTATCGAAAAATTATGTATCTAGTTCTATTAAAATATACAGTTTTTGATGAAGTCCTCATTGATAATTTTATCAATGATAATTATTTTAATAAAGGTATGTATATCATTATGATATCCAAACAAGTTCCTCAACGAACCCCATACTGATCTAGAACACGAAATCTTTCAAAACACGATCAGGAATATATTAATATCCATAAAAATTGTCAAGGGGCTGGAAATCAAAAACATGTACAGATGATCGATTGTCTAACACCCTCGATTGACTTAACAAATCTACATATTGCAAAACAAACGCGGACCACAGAAACGAAAGAAGGAACCGATAAATACCACCGCAAACTTTCCTCACGTTCTCGCTTCTATTCCTGAAAGACCGATAACGATTCGAAACAACTGCTAACAGAATTCTTACCGCAAAGTCCCGCCTGCAGCCAGCCACAGAATCCGATTAGACTTTTCTCAATCAGGAGCAGGATTAAAGATTCTCTTAAATTGGCTAGTCTCAGTTAGTAATTAATTTGGTAAAAGATACCGATACTCCGGAGAGATTATGCAACGGAATCAGAAAATTAGAGAGTTTCCATAAACAACGATTTCTCTAAATAACACAATTATAAACCAGAAAAATCAGATTACATTCCATTCTGTCCAGTAAATTAACTTACCCTTTACTCATTTGCGGCCGGTAAATCGAAAATTATGGTACCTGGCACTTTTTGTTTTTGAAAGCAATATTTTAGTTTGGACTATTGACCAGTTCTCACTCAAAAATTGACCAAGGATGATACCATATCATCATTTCTATTCAAAATTATACAGGACGTTCCAACGAAAACTTGACACCCTCCTTGGCGTCAATTTTAATTTCTAGGGGGACTAATTCTGATATGGAAATCATAACCGAAATTTCACCTCTGTTTTTTTATATGTTTTCAATGGCAGGGGGGTCGAGTAATACATCACTTGAAATGTCTTTTGTCCCTCTACTACTTTTGTAATTTTTTTTCCAAATTGGTCCATTTGTTATTGAGAAATTGAATGTTGAACGTTTCATTTGAGAAAAAAATAAGAACATTGGCTGTCGTTCATTTCAATGAGGAAATCAACAACAAATAATATCAGTGGAAACAAAATCAACAGATAAATAGTTGAAAATAACCTCCACCCAGATCCATACAATAAAACAGTTTACTCTTGAAAGTGTTCCGTACATTATTCAAGATATCCGGAGTCAGCAATCGGCATTCTCGAACAATTCAATGAGGCAGGTCTTCTAGATTTGTAGGCTTAGTAGAGTACACTTTCGACTTCAGAAAGAAGTCCATCGGTGTGAAATCAGGTGATCTAGCTGGCCACTCCACTGGACCCTTTCTGTCGATCCAACGCATTGGAAAACATTCGTCCAAAATCTGCCTCACCCGAACATCAAATTATGGGGGTGCACCATCCTGCTGGAATATTATTTCATTTTCTACTGAATCGTCATCATTTTCTAAAATTTGTGCACTCATAAGATCTACACAGTCTTGTAATAGATTTAAGTATGCGTCTCGATTGAGATTACCTTCAATGAGGGTGGTCCAAGAATGCCGGCTCAGACATTCAATTTCAGTGGAGTTTGTGTATGTTTCCATCACCAAATGAGGATTCACATCGCTCCAGTAACGACAATTATGTGTATTCACTTCAACATTCAACATGAGAGAACATTCGTATGAAAAACATGTATTGTATAATAGTTTGGGTAATTGATCAATTTCTCGCTGAACACCTCACAAAACTGAAGTCGACGATCAGGATCATCTTCATTTGATTCCTGAACTAGCCTTATTTTGCAAGGAAGGAATTTTGTTGGCTTTCAAAATCCGAAAAACATTAGTAGCTAATACACCAGACGCTTGTCTGATAGATTGTCGAATATCCATTTGTTCATGTCCTAAAACTGCAACTTCAACTCCGTCATTTCTGACAGGACGGGATACTTCATGTTTTCTGTTGTGAACAGAACCTGAACTTCTAAACTTATCCATTAACTGTTTATCGAATTGATGGGTCACGTTGTGGTATGCATGATTCGTATTCTAAATTCTTGCAGCAGCTTTAGCACATTCATTATTTCGAAAATAGGTTGCAATAATTTCCATTCTTTCTTCAATAACCATGTTGGAACAGAGTGAACAAGGATGATTGAATAATAATTCGTGAAGAAGTGGCAGTGGCCAACTATCTATTTTTTGTTCTGCGACAACTAGATTCAACAAAAATTACCAAAATAGAAAAAAACTAATAGTGTCATCCATTTCAAAACGTTTACTACTGACTAAATGCATTCTACAAATCTAGAAGACCTGCGACAGAGAATTGTGTGTGAGAATAATGTAAGGAACGCTTTCGAAAGTAGACTGTATTGTTGTATGGATAGAGGTCATTTTGCACAAGTTATCCGTTGGAATTACTTTCATTGATTTCCTCAATGAAATGAGCAATAGCGAATTTTCTGTTTTTCTTAAATGAAACGTTCAAGTATAAGAGGGATAAAAGACCTTTCTAATGATGTATCACAAAACCCCCCATGACACTGAAAAAAATAGGGGGGGTATTTGCTGACCGCAAGGGGTTGAAATTTCGGGTATTATTTCCATATCAGAATGAGTCTCCTTAGGAATAAAAATTGACGTGTTCGTTGAAATTTCCGATTACACCTCCGTCAAGTTATCGTTGAAACGCCCTGTATAGGCCGTTCCAACTTTGACAATTGATAACGTCCATCTTGTTGAAGCTACATCTGTCAAATTAGTTGTTATTAATATAGTCTGTTTTGCCAAATTATCATGGACTAATCTAGCATTCAACACGTGCAAATATTAAAATTGTTTTATCATAATGGGAGTTCTGTTCGGGTTACGTACCGCGCACTTCGCACTTTTTAAGCTAGATGCAAATTGGAAGCGTGCCGGGTGACGCAGCACAGCACGATATTTTGTGACCCATCAAAACCAATAGGACCGCGCAAGTTGGCGCCCGGCACGAGGTGACGCGACCAGTGTGACACGTGACTCGCGTGGCACAGTGATTGAAAAACAGTTTTTCTTGTCAGTCCTTTCGCGTGTCGCCAAAGGCTTTGTATGCTCAGTAGGAATAGGTTGTTGGGCATGACATACCTTTAGGTCAATGCCTCGTTGGATCATCTCATGCACTTCGGCAAATTGGTTTTGATTCAATGATTCAGTAATTGCAAAAATTACCAACACTCCTCTGCTTTGTTATCATAAATTGTCCACATTTTTCACTTTCAAGAGAATATTCTTGTTGGGTGCAATGAAGCAAATGTTCGTCTTCAGCATCATTGTGGAATGCTGATTCCGCACTCAATCAGACACAGCACTACGATTGTCACTTCAAAACTGCGTTCAATTTGCGGATAATACACGCTACGCGTGCTCAATTTGCGCCTAGCTTTACGGTCACCATAATCGTCCTACCGAAAGGACTATTCGCAATTTGGTGGATGAACTTGAGTCCACTGGTTCAGTAAACGATCGACCATCACCCGTACATCGACAAAACGCAAGATCTGCTGAAAACATTGTCGCTGTCTGTGAGAGTGTGCAGGATAATCCAAAAAAGTCGATTTCGCATCGTCCACAAAAGCTCAGCCTTTCGCAGACCACAATTTGGCAAATTTTGCGTCGAGACTTGGGCCTACACCCGTATATAATTCAACTGGCCCAGGAACTGAAGGTAAACGACCATAGACAACGACGTGTGTTCGCTGAATGGGCTCTGGAGCAGTTGGCAACTGACCCTAATTTTCTGCGGCCCATTTTTGGATAAATGGGTACGTGAACAATCAAAATTATCGAATTGGGGACGATACCAATTCACATGAGATCCAACAGCGTCCAATGTAATGCAAAGTCCACACTGTCTGGTGTGGACATTGGCAGAGGTATCATTGGTCCATATTTCTTCGAGAACGACGTCGAGCAGGATATCACTGTCAACGGCCAGCTATACGTCGATGATTATCTGAATTGTTGGATGATTTGAACACATGTGGTTTCAAGAGGACGACACTACGTGCCACACAGCTTATGCCACATTGGATATTCTGCACGAGCGACTTAAGGGAATGGGCATCTCAAGAGATCGTGCGTTATGACCCCGTAAGACTTTTTTGTGGGGGTTTCTCAAGTCGCAGGTGTAGGAAAATGTGCCACAAACCACATCGGTCTTCAAAGCCGACTTAACCCATGCCAAAGGTCAAATTCAGCCTGATTTATACGCCAGAATCGAGAAGTGTCTTTTAGTTTCCTTCTTGTTTCGTTGGGCTGTCATTAAAATTTTGGCGTTGTTCCAATTCATCAAGTGTGCACCATCTCTTTTCAAAATATAGTCTGCTGATTCGGAATTTATCGTACCTTAGGATTTTATATAGTTTTGAACTGCAACTTGAGGAGGTCTTAGTTTTTGATGTGCCATTTCCAGCATGCATAACTTTCCAAGAAATCCAACATATTGGGTGGTATGAATAAAAATGAGTATTTACTTTATACTCCAAATTTTGGAGTAAATACTTTACGTGATATGAATAAAAATCCGAAGCAGAAACCCGGCTTGAGTAGGTACTCTTATGTACAATTTATTGTGAGAATATTCTCATTTTTGGTATGAATAAAAATATCTTTATTCATAAATTTGGAATCTAATAGTTACCAGACTTCAGTTTGATCGTGGCAAAGCTATGGCTGAGAGCATGTTTAATTTGCGTTCAAAAAATATTATAAACCAAAAAGAAGTACATGTGATCGTGACTTTAAGGCATTATACATTTAATAAAAAAAATGTTAAGTGACTTTCAAATAACTTTTTGGGTGAAGAATCGGAAGAAACAAGAGGTAGAGCTATATGCAACTTTGATATAATGAAAATATTTTTAAGATATATAGGTGATCCGCGGTTTTAGAAAGGAGTGGGAGAAGATGTTGGTGTTCATCAAAGTACTGTGTCTAAGGTTGTGACGAAGTTGCTGACCAGATAATAGAAAAATGAGCACACTGGATAAAATTTCTTTGCACTCTGGCGGATATAATAGCAGCTAAAGAAAGATGGCAAACAAAGTACACTTTTCCGTGTGCTATGGGTGTGATCGATTGCACCCACATAAAAATAAAAAAACACTTTCTCATAGTGATGAATATATAAATCGCAAATGATATCACTGCAGTATCAACATTCAAACAACTTGCAATGCAGATGCGTGGTTTACAAGGATAGACGCGTCATGGCCAGGATCTGTCCATGATCATGCATATGGAGTAACTCATAAATTTGTAACATTGCTAAAAATGAGTTTAAGAGGTCAAATGCATTAATTTTAGGATACGAAGGTTATGGCGTAGCACCGTGGTTAATGGTGCCTTTTAGAAATCCAAATACTCCGGCATAGCTTGCTTATACCAAATTATTTACAAAGGAGCGTGTAATAATTGAATGATGTTTTGGACAACTAAAACAACGATTTCCGATGCTTCAATATTTTCATCACGTCGAAATATTTTTATTCATATGAAATGGAGTACAAACTCATACTTTATGCTTATACTCATCAGAACATACTCGGAGTTTATACTCCGGTATTATTCATACCACCCATTGTCATGATTGACATGCTTTAGCAAAATTCTGTAATCATGGTTCAGTTTGTGGCTCCATATATTTTTTGTTTTTTCTTTCCGAATGAGATTTTTTTCCACTGATATTATTTTCATACAAGTAATTTTCATTCGTTTTGATACATTAGTTATTGATGGAACAGGTGTGCAATTTAACATTTTTTCTCGTCTTCCTTCTTGTATAATGATTTTATTAAAGATATCCTAAAAGAATTGGGAAATGTGCCTGTTATAATGAATGCGCTGGAGTGGAATTGCCGGAAAATGCAGCAGGAATCCTTGGCTCAGTGCATCAAGGCACATGATTCTCGGACTCAATGACCGTTTTTTTCACGGTGTGGTAAGTGGTCATCAGTTGGATATGCCGGCGCGCCTTCCGAAAGTTTCAAGACTTTGGGGATCACGGCACGACCTGTACAACCTCGTCGGTAAAAAATAAAGATAATAAAAGTCGTTCTGTAGTTCTGTGTTCGGTTTTCCAAACTCTCAGACAAAGCTTGAAAATCATTACGCACTAGTGCTTCAACTGTAATGCAAGTACTAATTTGCAGATGTTGCTGCATCGATTGCAGCAACAAAACAGTTGTTTCAAATGTGGCATTTAATAATAGGTCTTCATTCCCAACATGAAATAATTATAATTGAACAAAAACATACTGATAAATTATTAAAAAACAGTTATGGAACAGCTTATTCTTGAGCGAAACGAACAGGCATATAGGAAGTTTCAAATTCGATCCTCACCATTGGAATCTCAGAAACTATGAAAGATACGAACATGGTTAAATTGGGGCAAAGTTGAGCATTTACCCAACAAACAATATGCCGTTGAGAAAGTTCTGAAATTCTGAGTACATCCGAGATATCCGGAAAAAAAAACAGAAAGTTCGAGAAATGGTTTTTATTTTTTTTTGCTTTATTTTACGAAGGATTCAAAATAAATTGCACTTCCACATTGCCACTTTTTCCCTGCTACATAATAGTGTTTTCAGATTTGCATATACGATAGAAACAGTGTTAGGACATCGGAAATGCATTTAAACTTGTATCCCGAAAAAAAAAACAACCACATCGAACTGTGTTCAAGATATTGGATCAAATTCTCACGGAGTTTGGTTTGTTTGAAAAGCCAATTTAAATAGAACTTTGAACATATAATACTTAAGTCTGGAAACCTTGCTGGCCACCTCACCGGCCCATTATTCCCTATCCATTTATCACCACACCTTTCAGTCAGGTAATTAGATACTCATTTGGTAGTGTGCGGTGGAGCACCACCATGTTGAAACCAGATGTTGTTATAGTTAGCCAAAGGTAGATCATCCAAAAAGTCATCGAAAATCGACATTTAAAACTGGTGATAGGTTACTCCATTCAGAATTCCGTCAATTAAATAAGGACCTGAAATTCCATCTTGGTTAATTCATGTCCACACGTTAATACTAAATCACACTTGAGGTCGAATTTCTCGGAACTGCCTGAGGTTGTTTATGCTCTAAAGGTGTTCGTTATTTCGGTTGAATTTTAAACCGATTTTTTTGAGATGTCTCCAAGCACTTGTATGACAAATATTCATTTCGGAAGAAATTTGACGTGTAGATTTCCCCGGGGTTAGGTTTATCTGCCAATTATTAATTTTTATTGAAAAGGACACAATGTCTAACTCACCTTATATATACCTCATTTATCATATTTTCTTTAGTTTTCAGGTCCATTCTGTCTCCGTATTTTGTTCTCGGCTTTTCAAATGAACCAAACTCGGTGAAATTTTGATCCAATAACTTGAAAATAGTTCGATGTGGTTGTCGT
>WOGO01006231.1:0-11886 GCA_015342085.1 Leptinotarsa defecta
TCATTATCCCAAGTTTCAATTTTTTGAGTTGACCCGTTTAAAAAATAAAGTGGGGGGAATTCAAGAAAAGCAGTGTATAGTTATATTAAAATAAAATTATAAGCTAGAATACAGGGTCATGCCTAATGTTTTATTGTTAAGCCCAACAGAGGTGACCATCAGTCATTAAGACAAACACCTCCTTTTGGGAATTTCCAATATTTCAAATTATACGTTATTTTCAGAGATATTTGAATGTCCTTTCTCATTGTCTACCCAAAAAAAGGTCAGGATTGACATGATGACACTTACTGTCATGATTGAAATTATTAATATTACAACCAAATTTATCAGGTTTGAAATTTTGAATTGATGCTTGTAATTTATTGAAGGATAGGTAAAGCGATATAAACTGTTTGTAATTAATGAATATTGACATTTCCTGAATTCAGATAGGGTAACGTTTTAGACCTGATTTTTTTATGAACATTTTTAATTTTTTTCAGAAAAGAGATCTCCACATTTCACGATAGAGTGAAGCCATTTTAATATAAATAATAATATTCTGTTCAAATCAAAACATACAATTTTTTTATCCTCTCTTTATATCCATTAGTGCATTTCTATGTCTACAGTGCTTATTTACAAACAGACAAATGAAAGACACCAACTTGAAATAATTCCAAAGAAATAATTGAATAATGATCTAACTTTTCATAATCAGTACCTCAGGTTGGTATTTCGCCGAAGAAAAAAGCAGTTACCATGGCATTTACTACCTTTCACTACAGAACCAACCGAACTGAATGAACAATCGACACCTGCTCAAAAGGTGGGTATATTTACATATATTGTTCGACTTCGATATTTGAGATTTCATCGAAACCGTGATTCTAAAAGCCCATTTTCGCTTTAGAACAATGAATGTTAAACCCCTGGTACGCTTGCAGAACTAACTTGAATTTTTATATTTTTTAGGTCATAATTTAAAGTTAATATTGTACTGGATTCCAGAATTTTTTGTTCATCATGAAACGGAGATATCGTTAACTTTAACTTTGCAGGGAGAACCCAACCACAAAAAGCCACAACCACATAATTTACAAGGAAGGCATGTTGCCTGTGAAAACACCAGATTCCAAAACACATCTTGAAATGACTTTTTTGTAATTAGGCAAGAAAACCTGCTGTTGTATAGGCAATTTTAATATTTACGGTCATCCTATACACCACAGAACAGAAAATGTGTATTCAGTCTGTTGGTATCCACAGTTTTTGGAATCTCGGATTAAGAATTTTATGTGGCAATACTCCAATATAAATATTGCAACAACAAAGATGCTATAACCTGAAACACTTCATCCTGCTCAACAACAAAATTTCCTCTTTCTCCAGAAAAGGGTCCCCGGTAAGATCCCTCTACTTTCCGCTATTTCCAACATCCTCGGGTTAATCATTTCATTGTGCAATGTGCCTAATAACTAACCATAGTTAACTACCTAGCAATCCCGAAGGTTGACTCATACAACATTAAACTTGACATTCAAATTATAAAAATTGCTGTACAACTTCGACTTTAACTCAACTAATCAATCAAATCAAACACGCCTATAAAATTACTCGACCAATAATTCCGATACGTCAATTATCTAATCTTCCGATCACACAAATATTTGCCGATCACTCGAAATCTTACGTGTTATTGGACACGGAACAGTTGAATGGAAATGCCCGCGGATTATCTCGAACAAATCGAAATCTACCTGTGCCTAGCAGACCCTCCTAACAACCTGTTGCGTACAAGGGGTGAGAAATCAAGTGTGTAGCCGGAGCAACAGGTTAGCCAACTTGAGTAATCGTTTGAAAAATCTCGACAAATGACATCACCGTGTTGATATTCGCGTTCTAAAAATGGCAAATGACACATTGTTAATACACTTTGAATTACAACTAATTATGTAGGCATACACGCTTTATCGATTACGAAATTAATATAACAGGCCAAAGTTTGTGGGTTTTTCAGTCGGGGTTAGATGGCATTGTAAACAACACCGGTAATCTTGTTGAATTTTAACAAACCCGTCCGAGCAGTTACATTCCACAGAGTAATCTACTCCATCTAGTAGGTATGAAACCACGCCTTCGTAAGAATGAGCAACGCTGGAATTTGCAAAACGTTCCATTAAAATTTATAACCTCCAGGTTCGCGAGAGGAGAGCCAACACCAAGGAAAACAAACGCTAAAAGTCAACAAAGTACGTCACGACTATCACATGTTTACAGCATCTCCAGTAACCCGATAATCCGCCCGAAATATCAAACCGGCTATTTTAAACAGTGTATCTCTGTGCATGTAAAATGGCTTACCTTCGTCTAGAAGTCGTTCTACGTGGATAAAAACATTGGGGAAGGCCGCGAGTTGTTTTCTATCCTTTAGTAACTGAGCCAGATAGTCCGCAATGCTCTGGGTAGAAGCAGTTGTTTGGTCGCACATGTTTTTGCACGGGGTACACGATTTATTTACTGTTTGTTAGTAATACTCAACATGTAAGACTGAACGTAACTACTCGCGCACTCAACCTTACTTAAAATTGAACTGAGTGACTGGTGACTGAACCTGAAACGGGCACCGTCGCATTGATGGGAGAACGATTCGAGGCGCAGGCGCGTTGGGAATGCGCACTTCGCATTTGCCTTTTAAGGGCGCTCGTGTATTTCTTCAGAACTAATATTGCTGTTTCTGTATAAAATTTCATTAGATAGGGGTTTCATCTGCCATATATGAGAGTAATAAAAATGCTTGGGATTCGGATCTGTGTCTCCATGTGTTCCTTTTATAGATACATGACTTATTTTTATGATTATGGCTACTTATCTAAGTGAGAGCCGAGATATGATAGATTTTATCTGCAGGAACTTGTGGCCATCGTGTGTTTGGAAATAGTTAGACTGTGGTACTGTAGAAACTGTTTGCTTTTCAGTAAGAAAAGGGGGCGAATGAAAACATCGCTGCTGTTGCATATCATAAATTAGCAAAGCAAGTAGGCGGCAGAGGCGACTCGTCTGTCGGGAGAATTAAAGAATAGTCCTACATCCTACTCAGCGGGAAATTCCAGAGATACCCGGGAAAAACAGGTAAAAACAGTGCGGATAAATGAGTTATTTATGTGATGTGTCCCACTTAGATGAAAATAATAGTGGTAAATAGATATTTCCAAAAGGGTTTCTTTATTCTCTGTAGATGTGTCTTGATGTGAATAAATACATGAGGCACCCAGTCAAAAATGAATTTTTCTGCGTTTCTCTCAGAAACTGTTACGATTTAGTCGTGATACCGACTCAACAAAAGTAACGCTAAATTTGAAATAGGTAGATTGAAAGTTACTTTTCGGGAATTCCAGAAAGGGGTTCTATAAAACAAGTTCATTTTAAAAGTATCCATGAAGCATGTAGGTATATACTAACACAAACTGTTCACTTCCTATCAATATTTTAAAAGTTGTAGCAAAGTCTAGTTGTAATAATTAAAAAAAACTACCTACTCTGATTGAATAATAAATAATTTATTGTGTTCGTGAAAAAACAAGAAATGAAACAAGAAAAAGAATTAGGTTAAGTATGTAGAAATTTTTCATTTTTTACAATTTTTTCAAGTAAATTTCATGGTGTGAATTTATTTTAGTTAACATATACTTCAAAATCACATTCTCATAGCAAAATGCGTATAGAATAAAAAAAAATTGTGAAATATGCTAGTTCACACATTAGTAAAAGAGTAGTATGAATATTAATGACTTTACAAAATTTGTAACATTCAAGCCAGTCTCGAATATACCTACACAGTAGGTTGAATAGACTGACGATGACGCCTATCAGAAAACAACTACTCCCCTGGTTAATACCACGAAGGGCGTTGGATTATATCCAATAGGCGTCAGTGCAGGAATCTTCACAGAAAATTTCTTGCATATGCAATTGGCAATGCAACTGAGAGAGTTGACCTTCAATTTTGGAACGGGCACACTTTTCTGATAGGCGTCAGTCCATTCAACTTACTGTTTAATTTTGAAAGTTACCCACTGAAAATTCTTGGCCACCAGGGATGCCAATTCGGTACCAACCTACGAAGGATAACTCTTAAAAGTCGAAACTTGTGCGAGCTAAGGACCAACAAGGCATTACCTTCTAACATGCGATTCCTAACACGGGTTGGACGATAGGAAGTGAAAATCGATCGTCCAGTCTTGTGGCTTGAACCTCCGGTTGACACAGCGGTGAATGAAACAAATCACCCACGCCAACCCACCAGGCTACCGTCCATCTAGATATTTTAACTCTCAGATGGAAGAACAGTAGGTCGAGAGTCAACGGGAGATCTAGTGAAAAAACAGTAGACCTGACAATTTTGAACGCAGCCCTCCTCTCGTGCGATTACTTCTTCATCTGTAGTGGATTGATTCGCAGTATCGCGCAGCTCAATGCATTACTGAATCATTGTGAGGAATTTCGTCTTTTGTGGCATTGTGAATAGCACTGTGATGGATTTTGCTGACTTTGGTTCTATTATGACGTAACAATTATTATTGCTCACGCAATCACAAATGTTATAACCTCAATCGTCTTTGCGCGCACCGTCACAACTGTCATAAACTAACAAATCGAACATCATCAATTTGCTGTTTTTTTTATTTTTCAAATGTATTGTTGATCATTCTGCTTATTTTAGAGGTGACAAATGTTACAAACAAAAAAAAGATCCAATCATTCTTGAATCAACAACGGTGTAAGTGAGATGGTTTTGTGACTGTATTTCATATATTCGCTGTTGCGAGTATACAGGGTGGCCGATTTGTGTGAGGAAGTACAGTATCTCGCCTATAATGAGGAGTATGATGAAATGTTTCAGATAAAAGTTATATGGTTTACTTTGTTGCTTATTTCAAAAATATTTTGGAATACTCAGAGTGTTCCTTTGAAGCGGGACAATACAAATAATCATTTTTTTGAATAGACCTCCCTGAAAATTTCTCCGCCGTTGAACTGAGCAAAATATTTTACATAACGAGGTATTTTCTTTTTCCGAAAATTTTGCGGCGTTGTTAAGTTATTGCTGAAAGTAAGAAAGTCTTCGAAAAAACAGACCACCACAAATGTCATCATAAAAAATGTATTGATAAAATTTAAACAGAATTGCTTGAGACATGCAACACCAAGAGTGAATTGAAATGTTGGTATGGTCTGAAAGTTACATTTCTCAAACAGGATATTGCATACAGAGCCATTAACTTGACAAACTTCAAACATCCAAAACATGATTTTTTTAAATGAAAAAACACCCAATACGTTTTGTCATCATGTTTTAGAACTATTTCATCCCTTCAAATTTGGATAAGATGAATTAGTCTCTAAAACTAGCACTTTTTGAGAAATTTACAATTTAATTATTAATCTGTCAAAAATATGACTTTCTATTTACGTATAGGCCAGATGGAATGTTGACACTTAGTTATTGTTACTGGAATTTAACATAATTGCAATATCAAACATAAAACTGAAAATCAGTTGGGAAAAATCTGGAGAATATGTTTAGATAAGAAGTATTCAGGACCAGGTAGCCAAGTGTTTAGAAGTATCGCTTTTCAATCATTCTATCTGTTGGTTGGTGGGTTCAAAGCCTAGCGACTGCAGAATCTCTCTTCTCTGAGAAAAAGTTCTAGGAATCGCACGTTAACACGTAAAACCTCGTCAATCCTTGGCTCGAACACGTTCAGACTTCTGAGGGCTACCCGTTTATAGGTGGACGGCAGCTGGTAAACTGTTTTTTTTTATTTATGAGAGTGGATAATTGAAACGACAACAAAAAAAAATTTAGAAATTTATAACAACTGCTCAAAGTGACCACCGGCTACTTCCAAACAATAATATAGTCGGTTTTTAAATTCATCATTAACTCACCTCAACATGCTGACTGGAATATTTTGATAACCGTTCTAAATTCTATTTTTCATGTCCTCCTTTATATATAGGGGTGTTCTATGAACTTGATCTTTAACGTAGTCCCACTTGAAAAAATCCATTTTTGTTAGATCTGGTGAGCGAGGTGGCCGATTGAAAGGGCCTCCTCTACCGATCCACCTTCTGGGGAATGCAGTGTCTAAATACTTAATTATCAACAGGATAATTGGTGTGTGTTTCCCGGAAAACGTGAGAGTTAGTGTCACTCCAAAAAACGGCAATTTTGTCTGTGAACATTGCCGTTTAAAAAAATGGACATTCGTCACTAAAACAAATATTGTGGAGATAAGTAGGATGCCTTCCAATGGTTTCCCTCATGATTTCGCAGAATTCTGTTCTTCGATCAGGGTTATCGTCAGTTAATTGGTTTACCATTTTAATTTTATATGGATTATACCTATTCCTCTTTAAAAGTCTTCACACAATAGAAGTAGACATAAACATTCACGACGGAATAAGTAGACTGTTGAGGATTTACTACCATCTCACCAATTATTTGCACTTGCTGTTCTTCCGAAATGGACGGATGACCTGGGGGCTTTTTGTTATGTAGTTATGTAGTTGTGAATTTGGATACAAATTCTCTCAAATATTTTCTACAGATAAGACGATTCAGAAAACGTTCATTGAAAATTCTTTCGGTCTCGTGAAATTTACGTGTCGCACCGTAAATGAAAATCGCTTCAATTTTTTCTTCCAAAGGACGAGAATTGACCATTTTAGAGATTGTTGACGTGGTACTTATCTTTCTACTAGTAAAACCTGTTACGTCCTGATTTCTCTTTCAGTCAACCTGACCCTTCTGAACAGTAAAACCACTAAATAACGACACACTCAGTACGTCTTTTTGTAATTTTCATTTATTCTAATAAGGATACAAGTTATATCTGATATCAGGCACTTGAAAATATTACTCCTACTACTTGATGATTCACTAGTTGAAACTGAAGGTATCTTGAAGGTATTCGAAAGGATTTATATAACCTAATATTGTGTCCTTCCATTAAGTGTAGTCAGTACTATGATATAATATAAGAGACCTAAAGCTTGTCAATTCTTGTATGACTTGGTAGAAGTGATGTGTTTTTATTCAATTTCTTCGGAACCATCACCTGAAACATAAAGACTTCAACAGAAATAGTAATATCTATATTTTGTTTACATTTTTCAGTTCACTAGGTTAGAATATTCCGCTATTATTCCACCTACCTTGTTGCTGTACCTACTCCTCTTAACTCCTCTCAATTCAATTGTATATGGTATAGGAATGATCATTAATTATTCTCATTGCAAACAAACCTTATCTGTAATAGTTATGTAGTTGTCATTTAGTACTCCGAGGTAGTTTTGGAACACCAAAGGTGGTCCCGTTCCGCGTTAAGCAATTAATAATTCAAAGAAGATATGAGATTTTGCTTTTATTGTCGTGTTTTAGTGGAACATATAATGGGATACCTAGGTAATGACATATATTTTACACTGACCATTATGCAAGTTGCTCGGTTTAACTCGGGTTCTACTCTAAATGAAAACTGAACAACATGCAGGGCATACAAAATAAAATTCAGACAAAATGCGCAAAGACCAATGCGCGAGGGGGAGGGTTGTTCCTGCTGTTCGCCGTTACGTACCGTACTAGTTTTTCCTGCGAAAAATAACACCTGCTGATTTGTAGGATTCATGACTATTTCAATCATCCCTAATTGGGAACGTTCCTGCATATCGAAACATTCGAATTTTGGAATTGATTGTGGGTTTCATGGAGATATTTTTGTGATTCAATCCAAAATTCAGCTCTTAGAGGATTTGTGAAGTGGTTCCAAAGTATAGTGCTGCTGGTCCGGTGGTTCTGTTCATTATATATTACTAGGACTAGATAAAAGGTGGGTCCTGATATCCTCACTGTCCTGAGGCCATACTATCCTTTATCTAATTGAGGGGATCACTCCAGAAGACTATCCTACACGGTGCCCTGGTTCTAATCATAGCAATACGATTGAACTATCATACAGGATGCCCCTAGCTGAATCTTAGCTTACCGTTGATCCATCACACAGGATGTCCCAGCCTGAATCTTAGCTTACCGTTGATCCATCATACAGGGTGTCCCAGGAGGATTGCACTCGAGAAGTCTATCATACATGGTGTCCCAGCCTGAATCTTAGCTCCCAGCTTTATTCAACCGACCGTCGTGAGATAGCACGCAAGTTATTTTTTGCTTCAGTTGCTTTTTTTTTGGATATACTGGCTATAGTTTTTTTATTATTAGTAAGGGTTTATTATTAGCGTTTTATCGTAATCCTACATTATTATTTTCATTTTCTTGCTGTGAATTATGAATTAAAGTTGTACATATATATATATGAACATTTTTTTAAACAAATCTGCGCATGCGCCTGACCTCACGCGATGCATTATATCTGATTCTTGCGTACTGATATTCAGTAAATATTCAATTTCTGCGGTGGAACAATTAAAATACCTACGTCACATGGTGTTGGATTTTATTACTATTGATAATTAGGTTTGAAAAGATTGAGAAACGGATCAGATTTTGCTGTCTATGTCTATCAGTTTCATGCCTATGCGTATGCTATAGATTATTAGTTTTTTTTAGCTTAATATTCTATTGCACCTGCCTTATGTGTTTATTTGCATTATTGAGAGCTTGCACTCTTTGCTTGTACTTAAGTAATTAATTGCTTCAATTGGATGAATTTTGGAAAAGTGAATAGTTATTTTATTGCAAATATTTGATTGCCTAATTTACTAATGGGAATTGCTCATAATTAAATTCTGGAATAAAGAACTTTTGTTATAGAGTCCAGTGGCTTCTGCAATAATTTCTATACTGATCTTTATTGCGAATATATTATATTGAGGTACATGGTCTTTTAATTCAACCTGATTTGGTGAATTGATGAGGTTGATAATTCCTTTAGGGTGTTTTACATTTCACAATTTACCTGGCGCCCATTAAAAATTGAATCTACTCACAATAGTTGGGAACCCTTCCCATCTTCACTGTTAGCTAACCGGCAAATACCCATCTGTCATGATACATTGACAGGTGATCACGTGTCCTCTGCGTATAGTTCGAAGGTCACAAACCGAAAATTTAATGAGAATATTCTAACTGAACAATGATGTTCATTGTGGTACTGACATTTTTTGCGTTTTTATAAACAAAAAATGAATTAACAAACCTTATCGGGTTGTTGGAATTCTCATATGGCAGATGAAAAGGAATATTTCTAGAAATATCGATATTAATGTGTTTGTCTTCAGGAAATTCTTAAATGTTCCTCAAATTTGTAGTAGGTGAAGACATTGACACTATATTCTAGGGTTGTGAAGCATTTGTCAGGAGTTTCAAAAAGATGTGTCACAAAACCCCCCTTTCCATTTCATTTCATCTGTCAATTTCACTTCAAAATGAAGTACACATGCATTAATTTCATTATCCCAAATTTCAATTTTTTGAGTTGACCCATTCAAAAAATAAAAAGGGGGAACATTAAAGAAATGCAGTGTATGCGGTTATTATTGGGGAGAAATATGATTATTATAGTGAATCATTCGTGCGAGTAATGATCATTTTTTGCGAATAACTATAATTGTTCTATGACTCACAAAAGGAATATTGTAAAATGATATTTATCTGTATAAGACATCCCGAATCACACGAATGTCAATAGGATTTATAAAAAAGGCAACATAGAAAAATCATCGGTGTCACTATTTTTCGGGTTTGCTTCTTCAGAGGTTTATACATCCTGAGTTATCTCCGACGATTGGATATTACTGCTGCGTAAAGCGTATTTATGTTGACTCAGGTAGTTTGTTGTGGTAATACGGATCACGTAAATCATCAATAACACTTGTCGACCCTTTTCTACCTGGGGAACACCAGCGTTGACGGTGAAAATATTCGAGAGATATCCATCGACGGCCACTTGCAGGAAATATTCTCTCTGAAGAGCCATACACAGAAATGATCCGACAAGCCATAGCATCAAAGTTTGGCCAGCAAACCCACATGCCACACACGGTCAAAGGCTATACAAATATCAAACGCAATAGCTCTTAATTCTCCATGCTTCTCGATTGCGTTATTCCAAATATGGGTGATCTGTGTTTCCGAAAGCATATTGATGATCGCTCAAGATGTTGAAACCTTCCTTATATTTAAGGATATGGTGGATTACGACTTTCTCCATGATTTTTGATATCACTGGTAGCAAAGCGACTGGTCTATAGTTATTTGGAAGATTTTTTTTGCCTTTTGTGGAACAGGCTGAACAACAAAATTGAAACATCCCTTTCTTGAAAGACAGGTTGAAAAGTTTAGGTGTGAAAAAGTAAAAAACTTAAATACATACATTACATTCATTCATCCTCATAAACTGTACGCATTCATAATATTAGTAGGAGTAGGATTAGTACGATTACCAATTTATTTCATTATAATCCTTTCATTTTTTTTGCTGATGCTATTCAATATTGTATAAGTTGTATTCAGTATTGTATATATTGCTTGACTGACATCCTTATATTACCGGACATCCGAAGATAGTGAACCTAAATTCTTGAAATATGCAGGTAGGTTCTTTGTATAGCGTAAATATGCTAAATAAGCATCAAGAAAGGGAATCAGAAATTTCCACCCCAAGGGGGAAAATAGATTGCATTGAATGTCGTCAGTTTTGGAGATGAAAACCTGAAGTTTCGGGTTAATAAAAAATATTATAAGTATTTGTTTAAAATGGTCTGTCACGAAACTTAACGTGAACAAACCAAATTCTACGCGGGCGAAGCGGCGGGCAACGACTAGTTCCTATACAGGGTGTAACTGAATAAGTGTAAAACATTTGAGGAGCTGATTCCTCATCGAAAAAAAGATAGGATCTTTCATATGAAGAAACTTCATTGGAACATCTCTTGTTAAGATACAGCCCCTTGAAAAATGTACATAAAATTTGTATAACAATTTTTTCACAAGCACTGAGAAAGTTACAATATTGAAATTAACCTGGCGTTTTGTACTTCAAAAAAGACACTTGGCCAGTAATTTATTTGGTTTACCCCATGGTTGTAAGGGGTGGAAAACGCAACCCCTAAAATGTATTTCCAATGTAACTTTTTGTCTTATTATTTGTTCACCATTCAAAAATCATTTTTGGTAGCCTGTTTCATTGTAAACAAAAAATGTCTCTTGGGTTTTTTGCCCAAAATAAACCAGTTCGCAGTTATTTTACGAACAACTACAGTGATACATCGTCATAAATGCGAACTGGATTTATTGTTATTGTTATTGTAGAAATCGTAGTAAATGTTCAACATGTCTACCTTCATATATTACGCATGCGTCTAGACGTCGGCGCTTTGAGCTACGTATTCGCTCAAATATTCCTGGAGTCTCTATGATTACCCTGCACGCATTGATGATGCGGTTTCTCAAGTCCTCTACATCGCGAACAGGAGTACGATAAACCAAATGCTGTAAGCGGGCCAGTTCTATGGTCCTCCTCGACCTATCTACTGATTTGCATATGTTTCAGTTAAATGCTGATGTGCTACTTGACTAAATTGGGCGGGAGCTTCATCATGCATAAAAACATATCCTTTCTGACTCCCAAAGGAACTTCCTCCAGCAGTACTGGATGCACTTCTCTTGAAAATTGAACGTATGCCTCACCATTTAATCGAGGAGGTAAAACATGAGGCCCAATTAAATCATCACCAATAACTACGAGCCACACGTTGAGAGAAAACTGTTCTTGATGATTAGTTTCGACAATAGCGTGAGGGTTTTCATCAGCCCATATGTGGTAATTATGAAAATTAATAATCTTGTTCCGAAAAAAATTACATTCGTCTGTGAATTCTATC
>WOGO01006232.1:0-11884 GCA_015342085.1 Leptinotarsa defecta
GTCTGTGAAGTATACTTTGGAATGCAGCAACTTTATGCTGGTATGCTTAATGAAAATCTCACAATAAAGTATTTTTTGAATACGTTGATCGCTTAATATTTGTAAGAGAGACCAACTTCAACGCTAGCAGTTTTGCATACATTCATAAGTAAATATTACTGACTTTGTGAAACAACTAGTCAGTTTTCAAACAGTAAATATAAAAGGAGACAGTATTGAATATTTTCTCAACCCAATGCTTCAAACCCCGCCCATTTTTCGATAACTTTTTCCGACGGTAAAATAAATAATTTTCGAAAATGATGGAATGTCCAAAAACAGAATCGTCAAAAATGCCTCAATCACGCCTTTTAAATGCTTTTAACCAAAGTGAGCCTCAATTTTCCCTTCAAACCCATTCTCATTCCAGAGGACCTTCACGTGCAGCTCGAAGAGGACGAGCGGGAATCCTTCGTCCTCTCGACGAGTTCCAGTCAGGCAGGCGAAGTGGACCCGGATTCCTTCACAGCTCCCGACGATAATCGAGAGACCTGGGGATCGAACACAGACTTTTTATTATCCATCATCGGCTTTGCGGTCGACTTGGCTAACGTTTGGCGATTCCCTTATCTTTGCTATAGAAACGGAGGAGGTGAGAGATAATTAATAGTTTTATTGCCCACCCTTTCTTTTATCTCTAGAATGTCGAGAATTCGCTTGGCTTGATACGCACCTTAAAAGGCAACGAACAATGAGATTTTCATTCTTTTTTGGAAGGCTGACCCCCAATGGGGATACTTATTTCTTGCGGGTGAAGTAGAGACAACAATTCGGATAATCATTGATTTATGCAATAAGTAAAAATTTTTTACAGGGTGGAAAATGGCAACCAATCAAACAAACAACAATTCGTATAATCATTGATTTATGCAATAAATGAAAATCTATTACAAAGTGGAAAATGACAACCATTCAAACGAAACAATCTGAACATTGGAAAAATACATTAAAAATATAACAAAATGAAATATTTTTGCGACACCAGAACAAAACTGTCTTTTGACTCATGTTTCGCATCATCTGGCGATAACTTAAAGTGAATCTTATAACTAAGTTAGAGTCTTGTATATAAATCTAGACCAGAGGTTCCCAAACTTTTTTTTCGTCATGGACCACTGTCAAATTCTTCTGGTTTTGGTGGACTCCTTGCAGTAACATTACTACCATATTACCAAAACTAGAGAAAAAAATGTGAAAAATATATTTACCTATGGAAATTTGCGTTACAACTGCATTTCAACCACGAATTAACAGTTTTCGAATTGAAGAGGGGGCATTCATTGGTAAATTGGGTGAATGTCAAAAAAATGAAGTTGGTTGATGAAAAAGTGATTTCATCCAACTCCACTTTTTTGACATGTATTCACAATACAAGAAACCAATATAACACACCTCTTTACAGTAATCCATGAAATTTTGCATTCAGAAACACCATTATATTTGCGGAAAAAATGTTTTCATTGTCGCGAAACAATGATTCGCGTAATAAACATCTACTGCTCATTCCGAAACACAAAACCGCATTATACACATGTAGTTATTCATACAATACAGCAAAACTATACAATAGGTTACCTCATGAGCTCAAAGACCTCAGTTTGAGATATTTCAAAATACGTTTGAAAGTCGTCCTCCAAACTCTTGCAATGATTTTTGGCACATGTACAAATAGGCTTGAAATTATTTAATTATTCAGCCACGTTACTTATTAATATTATTATCATTATTTTTTTCACCTACTCCTTGTATCTATATATCTTATATAGATCTTATATAGATATATTAATATTGAAGGTTTTTGTGATCTTACAGATTAAGTGTGTACGTTCAAGGTTGGCTTTAAAAGCAGCTTTAACAGCTGAACCCCCAGCTGAACGCCCATTCATCATGCATTTGTAAACTATTGAATATGATGAATGAAGGCATCATATTCAAAACCATTGTTTGCGCTGGTTAGGCCCTATCCCCCCAAAACCCAGATACATTCGGGGGAGCGCGCCAACATTATCGACTAACGACTACTCCCCACACCGTGGGGTGAGTGATCATTGGGTCCGACAGTCATGTGCCATGAGCAAGCGCTCAGGGCATATGATTCTCGCTTCTGCAACTGTCCGGCTAAGATTTCCGGCTTAGTGCGGCAAGTCGGTATGATTTTGAGATTCGAGAGTAGAGAGGGCATCATTCCACCAAGTACTCAAATAATCAGAACAACCATCTTGGGTGGTCTGGATAGAGTCTGAGGAGTTCGAAGAGAAAATCTCGATATTTTTTTCGTTTTTCCTTCTTTTTTCGGACGATATTCGTCTCTCCAGGAGCTGAAAACTCCATGACAAATATCTTGTTCTGGTGGTCATGAAGGACTATATCAGGCTCATTAGCTTGTATGAATCTGAGGGTGGGGAACGAATAGTACCAATGATTTCGGCACTTCTCGTTCCCCACAACGGATTCAATATCTCCCGGAGCTTGAGGCTACACCGGTGTCTCGTCAATACTGTAAGAGTGCTGTAGATGGTAATATAGCACTCTGAAGGCTTTGTTATGTCGAGGTATATAAGTCGAGACCGCATATGCTGGACATGTTGATAGCAAGTGCATCAGGGTCTCGGGCGCCTCGCGGCAGGCCCTGCACCTTGTGTCAGGAACCTCTATACCCATCACGGTAGATTGAGGTGTTGAAGACACCATCCTGGCAAGCCATCATGAACCCCTCAGTTTCCGACTTTAGCCCACTCGACCTGTGGAAAACAAAAGTCAGGCGCTTTGAAGTGCGGTGATCTCTGCGGCTTTTATCTGAGCTTCTTGCTGTACGGGTTCCAATTCGGTGATAGAGTTGTAGTCACTTCATTCAGTGTCAAATACTAAACCGAGTTCATCAGCTGCGCTCAGGCAGCTGCCCTAAAGAGAAATGCTCCGATTCTTGCTCTCTCATGGTTACGGACCATGCAGATAAGGGGATCCGAACTCCTGACTACTTTACAGGCTATATCCAGTACCATTCTGTCCTGTAGACACTCCAAACCCAAAAGTCCACGGCCTCCCTGTTGTCGGGAAAGTACAACCGTGGAACGGATGATTTGGGATGCAAACTCCTATAGAGATGCATAATTTTTCGGGTCTTCACATCGAGTTGATACACCTCCTCCCGAGTCCACTTCACTACTCCAAACGATTGAAACAGCAAGCATATTTGTTGCAGCAACTTTGTTCTTCCCCGACATATCGGATGACCACATGTGTCGAAGTTTGTGCTGATACTAGGCATCATATTATTATAATTATCATTATTACTCTCACTTATTTCATTAAAAAAAGGTCCCCATTCGGTGTGGTACTGAATATGGGATTTGCAAATTTTCACATGTAACAGTCGCGAACCTTCTCAAAATAATATGTGCTTATATTGATAGTTGAAGTCAAGCCAATATTTTAGTTCTTCACTATCGAAACCAGATACATTTCCGTGGACTTCTGCTTACGAATTGTGAACCCCCATATTTTGGTCACGCCAACGTAGACCCCCGTCGAGTCTCTCGTGGACCCTTTTGGGTACATCTGGACTACTTTGAAAATCACTGATCTAGACAAACCATTACCTGTAGTGAAGTCATTATCAAAAGAGTGAAGATTTCGACAAAAACTATGTTGGTCAAACTTAGCGGACTATAACAATGTGTTTCGAAAAACAAATATCACATATTGGGTTTCGTAGTTCAGAGGAGCCTAAAGTCACTCAATATGCTTTTGAGAACGGTCATAGAATAAATGAAAGTGTTGAGACTGGTACATGATATCAGGATTTTAGTCGCCTTTGAAAGTCTGAAAATCGAAACACGTGGAAAGAATTCTATGAACAATGACAAACGTCGTTATGAAAAAAACGATTCCTGAGCATTTTTCAGATCTGAGACCTATAAGTATACTTTCTTGTTCGGCCAAACTTCTAGGGAAAAATATTAACGAACAGATTTGAAAATATTTGAACATTATTTATTCGTTGCTACCCACATGTCGCTCCGGATTCCACCCTGGATATAGCTGTATTACGGCACTCCTGAAGGTAACAGACGATATTCATATGGCCATGCATCATAGTTTACTTATCACCTTGACACTGATCTTATAAATCATCACTTATTGATAAATATTCATCTTGGATTCTAGTCAGATGTCAGTGAGCTCATTAAAAACGCCAGTGCTTTATATAGAAAATTATATAGAAAGTTCCCCAGGGATCAGTCATAGGGCCGCTCATCTTATGTATACATCACAATTCCCTTCTAGAATTCAACACTGTTCAGTCCACACCTGTTCTGATGATACTCAAATATATATTTCTTTCGATGAAAACAAATTAAATCATGCTATTATGTTCTAAAAAAAAATCCATCCAAGCCGAAAGTTTTATTATTTGGAAGATCCGCAGGTAGAACGAAATGCCTATCTGAATTGAAATTAATTATTAGTAATGCAAATGTACCTATAGAGAATAGGACAAATGGGACTTTTAGATATTCCTCCCACGTCTTCTTGATTCTAAAAAGAGCCTATAATGACCTTAAATTTAAATACTCGCATATAGGTAGTCTGGACAAGCGACTGAAAACAACTTTATGTCAGTCTTTCGTGTTGTCTCACGCCAAATATGCCGATGTGGTTTTTGGTTATTCTATTTGAAAAACAGATTGCGACGACTCACGTAGGATAGATCACATAACGAATGACTTCATATCTCTGGGTTGGATGAAAAGGAGATAATTCACGTCTGTTTCTTATTCTAAAAGATAAGTTGGTGTAAGCTCTGTCGTATAAAAGAAGACAAGCTCATTTAGAAGTAATAGTATTATCAAAATTTTTGTAGTTTCTAACAATGAAACCATGTGCGCGGTATGCTAAGGAAATTCACTGATTGGTATAATGAATACAGGTTAACTTATAATCAAAGTAAACACCCAAATGGCGCATGTTATCATATCGTTCTGAAGTATCATTATTAGTGCAATGTTGATAGTTCATTGTTGCATTATTTCTACCAACAGTAATAGCCTTACATTTGTTGACATTAAGTGGAAAGTAATTTTGATCACACCAATCTTGTAATAGATTCAGTTGATTTTGTAATTCAATTCATCGTTTACACATTTAACAGTTTCATAAAGCGTTGAACCGTCTGCAAATATCAAGCTATTGCGATTCCATGATTCACATAGATCATGGATAAAAATCAAAAGTGATAATGGACCCAAATTTGAACCTTGTGGTACGTCACTAGTAGCTATATACATACTAGGGTTGAATTCGTTATAGTGCACGAACTATTACGTTTTTCCAATCAAAACCTAAGCTCATAGGTTTCGAAGGAGAGGATTATGATTAAATTTTGTCAAATGCTTTCGAAAAGTTAACGTCATGATACAATTCATCATGAAAGATAATGGAGATATATTAATGTCACATGGACCACATATCAGATTGAAATTATTGTAAATGATTGTGAAACAGGTGATTTCTTTAATATGTCACAGATCACAGTAAAATTCTTTTGCATGCCTACTATTTAGAACTATTTTTGCTATCAGGAATTCATAGCTTATGTTATTATGTAGTGAAGTATAAAGGAATGTTATTGTTAGAATGATACGTCTAGTATTCAGTGAGATAAAATTGCTTTGAATGAGAAGTATTGAATAATCAAAATTGCGATCTAGGTGAATACTAATTTTTTTCAAATATAAATATTTCAACTTATTTGGGTTGTTGCATAATGGTGATACCATATTGATACCCCATATTCTAATTCGCTGCTTACATAACAGTTAGATAGTAATGTAAGAGTTGATGGATCTGAAAATTTCCTACCATTTCTTAATATGGATCCTAATATTTTATTAACTGAAGAGATAGCACTTCGAATATGAGGATTGAATGACATTTTTTGGTCAAATAGTACGCCAAGGTCGCGCATTTGCGTCAAACAGATTGTATTATTGATATTGTATTTTTTTTCAATGCATTTTTTTTTCTCGAGAAGGTAGCAGTTGAACATTTATTGATATTCTACTCAAAGTGGTTTGTAGTATACCGTACATATACTGTATTGATGTCATGTTGCAATGAAATGCAATCTTGAGTTGTGAAGATACTTTGATAAATTTTCAAGTCATCAGCATATAATAGGTTGGAGCATTAAAAGTCCAGGGTGAGGTCATTGATGAACAAGAGGAATGAAATGAGCCCAACATTAGAACCCTGTGGTACCCCTGAAGTTGATGTAATGATAAAAGAGCGATATTGTTGGAATTCGACATATTGTTGCCTAGCGAAAATATATGACTCACATAAAAACAATACTTTAGGGGAGTATGCTAAAAAAACTAATGGTTTGTCTGTATGCATAATAAAAAGTTCTAGCTTGGTTGGCAGATCTATTTTCAATCATCTACTCAAGACGCTAACTTGGTTAGCGAAGTTTTCACGTACCACAATTCCACCACTAACAAATCATCCGCGTCTGATATTTTTATTGGATTCATCCTTCAAACGAGCTGACTTCCCAGTTAGCGTAACTGATTTTACGAAAATAATTTTCAATTTATGTTTCTTTCCGCAGGTGCCTTTTTAGTTCCTTACACTCTGATGCTGGTGTTTGGTGCTGTACCTTTGTTTTATATGGAACTGATTTTAGGTCAGTTTTATAGACAAGGTCCAATAAGCTTGTGGAGAATATGTCCACTTTTTAAGGGTGAGTGATTCACAATATATTTCAATATAGACATTTCCGCAGTCGAGAATATTGAGTTTCATACGAAGTAATACAAATAAGACGTATTAACAAAATAATAACTTTTCATGAACATGATTAGTCTTTTCAATGAATATGTGGAAGAGTCAATTTTTTGTTTGTTTCTTCTTATTATTTTGAATCAGAAACGTTTTGAAGTTTATAAGTATGTATGTATACGTGCCTTCTTTTTTCTAAACTCTCCATACTCCAATTAATTTGATTGAAATATATTATATATTCACAAAATAACTGGGACTACAGCGTTATATTTGTTTTTGATGGGCATAATATTGGTATAACTGAAGAGTCTCAGAGAAATCATAGACATATAGATTATCCTTCGATCGATTATTTATTTGAAGGAAGCATCTCTCTGAAGGAAAAAAATGGAAATGATTACAACTTGTGTCATTTTGATCGAATTTTGGTAGCTTTATAAAAACCCCATTCATTATTTTTCTATTTTTGAACTTGCAAGTCATCTGTCAGAGGTAACAAACTAAATTGCGCATTTGTCCTTCTGACAAAAATTAGCTGCAAGGGTAAGGAAGATAGGCTCCCCAACCTGATTGAACTGAAGGTGTGTCGGTAAACTGAGTTATATAGAATTTTTAGAGACACTCGTACACCAAATTGGCAATCAGAGGTTAGGTTCTCGACAGGAATCGAAAATAATTTCCTACTAATTTCATGATTGGGGGTCAAATTGATGTTAACAAATTCAGACAGTTTCTCAAAGAACATCTTCGTGAATCTCAATTTTTATATGAATGATTTCCTCTTTTAGTTTTTAGGCCAACAGTTTTTTTTTATTAGGGTTGGTTTAGCGTTAAGTGAAAGAATATTTTCTCTAGTGTTCCCCCTTTATTTCTATATATAAACATTAAAATTTAATATTTATTGTATTGTTTTGGATGTGGAAATAATTGAGACGATTATCATTAGGCATTATTATTATTGTCAATTAGGTATATTTCTGAAAATTCTGTTCGCTCTTATTTTCTGAAGATAATCCTACGAAATGTTTGTTTCGGAGATCATTAATGTTTTTGGCAGTTTTGATTCCATACATTGTGAGAATACACTTCATCAAAAATTACTTTTCTGTTGATTCTTCCACCAAGAAAGTTTCAGCTGAGAATTATTGTAAAAAATTAATGAAAGATGTTGTATCATATCCAGTGAAAGCACGAATGAAGGAGAAATGAATTGTACTATAAAATTGTTTCAGCAACTTGGTTTGAGTTGAATAAACTCGTTATTTGGATTAAAAATCGATTCCTTAGAATCGGCATAATAAGAATATTCTTTGCTGATTGTACAGTTAGATGATTCTTATCACTTTCTGCTTAATTATAATCAGTATTATTTTTGGCCAAGACAAGACTAGTGAGTCTATTGTTTTCTGAAAATTTCTCTTTATGTGTATAGAGACATAAATCATTTCAATAAACAATAGTCGATTGTATTATAACTTATATACATACCTATGATTTCTGTATTTGTTTTTGTCTGTTGTGGAATCATAAAACCATTTTGGAATCATTGTAAAACGATTTTTTTCCAGTATTGACTCATGATTTTTGTTATTTCTTTGTCATTAATTACTTATACACATTGATGATTATGCGAAATGAATATTTTGTAATGATGTATGTATATTAGAATGTCCTGGAAAAGTGAATGAATATTATTAGTATTATACATCAAAAACAACTTACATTTTGGGGTCATATATAACTCTTGTTATATTTATTAATTCACAAAAAGCTATTTCGAAAAATTGCCATACAAAACTGAATTGTTGATATAAATATCATACAAGCATATTCTTTATTCAGTGTGAGTAATTCTGAATTTCATTAGTTCGGACTTTCATTGTCTAATATGATTCTACTATGACACGAAATCTATGGAAGAACAAATAAAATATGGATTTTACGTTTTATTGCTTGATATAATTGATATTTTAGCCATACATTACAATTTTATTTATTCTTTTATATATTTTGAATCATAATGGAATCATTTTAGACAATGAAAGTTTGAAGTGATGAAATTCACTATGAAACACTGTAAACCACCTTCAAACAAACGATGAATAATTCTGTTCTCGCTTCAAGGAATTTCTAATCATATGAAAAATAAAACTTTAAAAATCCGAGCTGTTTTTCAGGACATAGAAAATATACTTAGATGAACTTCATATACTACCGAAAATCAATCGATAACTATACCTTTAATACACTTCTGATGAAATGTACTACCCTCAAGATAAATAAAACAGTAAAATGTTTTCAGATCTTGAAACGTATTAAATTCAATTATCATTTGTAGTTGTTTTGTATTCAGTGTTATATTTCGCCAATCTTGAGTCAAACAAAAAAATAATTGCTACAGTAAATGACAGTTTCACTCATGTTATGTCTAATTATTTGAAATCGATGGTCATATCAAGATCAAGACAATCAGGATCATTTTTGAACCAGAGACCCATATATTTATCACGGATTTGAGAAGAGAAAAAAATTTTAGGTTATGGTTCTGAGTATCTTCACGATTATGACTTGTCCTGGAACCTGGAAGCCATTTTAGTGTAGGTCATTTAGTGTAGGTCATTTCTCTGAATTTTGAAGTTTGGTGAAGTAAACTTGAATCCAGAATGAAAAGTTACTTCGTAATGGCCTCCAGGAGGGAGGTGGTAAAAAAAATTTCGACGTGAAAGTTTTCTTCTCAAATCGGCGATGAAAACTATGGGTTTCTTTGGAAAAATTGCTTCGATTTTGATGGTCAAGGTGATAATCAAGATCAATTCCTTGAACTTTTTTCTGAAAAGCATTCCTCAAGAGTTATTTCACTGTTCCATACATTTGCGACACCCTGTATAACGTTTCTCATTTTCAGGTGTGGGATTTTGTGCCGTTCTTGTTTCATTTTATGTATCCTTCTACTATAACGTTATTTTAGGTAAGTGCAAGTATTTCAAAGATGAAAAATTCAAGAATAATTGAAATATTTCAGCTTGGGCTTTATATTTCATCGGATCCAGTATAACATCAGATCTACCCTGGATCCACTGTAATAATACTTGGAACACAGAAAAGTGTTGGGACAGTATGAGCTCCAATGGTTCGCAGAAAGTAATGAAATTATTGAATGAAACTGCAAGAAACAGTAAACATACGCCAGCATCTGAATTTTTTAAGTGGGTAAAATACTTGATACAATGATTTGATGTCGATTGTTTTGGTAATTTTTTTTGAAAAACATAATATCATATCATCCCCCCTTTGGAATTTTTGATCAATTCGTTTCTGAAGTCATCAACTTCCAAAGAATCAATTTTTCTCTGGGTCAAATTTCTCGAAGCCAAAAGTTGATTGGAGGTTTTAGAAAACTTTTTATAATGATACAGGATCTAAAAGCTTTTGTTCACAATGATTTATGTGGGAATTATTTGGTAACTGAAAACGAGGAGGGAAAATATGTGTTAACGATTATTGATGATTATTTACAATTAGAAATTTAGAGAATGTCATTAATCTTCGACTTTTCAGAAAAATAATCGGTTGAAGTGAATTGTTATTCTTCAAGAATTAAAATACACTCATGAAGTGAAGACAAGTATGAGAACACTCAGTTTAGTTTCAGCAGAAAATTATCAGAAGAAATTAACTTTTGAGGTTGCTAATAATAAATGCAACTAGTGTTGGGAAATCTAGAAGAGAATGAATATGATAGAAACTGAAAACTCTAAAATTCATGAACTGCTACAATTTGGCGTGAATAAACAAGCTATGTACTATTGAAAGTCGCTCACAGGACCAGAAAAGTCTAGTGTCGTTTGACACGCTTCGAAGAAGGGCTATAGAATGAAGTAAAGATGCTTGGAATTGTTGGGACCGGCATATAAAAGTAGATATCAGCATTATTCTTGGTGTTTATGGGTTTTCACTTTCTTGGAACCGATAAACTTTTTGAAAATGATCAAATGAGAAGAGCAAACCACTGAATTTTTCCAGAAAATTTACTGCGCTGAGAATATGATATCATGCTCAATCAATCTTGATCATGCATATACATTTCTGGGAAAGGAGATTGATAAAGTGAAATTTTCAACATCAAGTACACCGTTTATGTCAAAATTTTCATTCTATTTCAAAATTTGTTCATGTCGACTGCGACATGTACAGTTTTGTTCAATTTTACAAGGATCCATGAAATGGAATACAGGTGTTTGCCGAAACGTCATCCGAAAAAAGTATATTGTCACTTATGCTCCATATATCCGTTTTTTAAAGAACTGTTACTGACAAGTTCAATAAACCATCATTTGAATTTTCATTCGAACGCAGTAACTTTTCTCATTCTCCTTTGATCATTTTTAAAAAGTATTTTCGATTCCAGGAGAGTGAGATCCCATATATGTCAGGAATAATTCAAAAACTTTCCTAAACGATATTCAGACACCAGACTTTTTGATGCTTTCGAAAGTATTGTGCCTAGTAAAGGGTAGGCGGAAAGTATCTACAATGGTGCTCTCTATAACATGAACTTTATTGAAAATCATTGAGGAATTTCTTGAAAGGGAACGTAAAAGTTTCACAGGACCTGAAGATATCAGCTTTTTCTCAATCTGCGATTTGAGTATAAGTTTGCCTGGAAATAATTGCATACATATAAAAATTTTTGATTCAAAATTTGAAAATATTCAAAGTTTTCAAATTTGAGAGGAATTTATGATCATACAAAGTTCGACAAATATTGGGTTATATTAACGGATATATTCGACATTACAGCATATCGATACAAAAGCTTTTTTCCGGAAAAATAATGATTTGAGCAACTTTACTCAAGACAATGAAGACAAAATTCCAGTGTCGAATATTTTTATTTATTTAGCATATGGCTTATTCACATTATAAAAGTTAATATAACAAACATATTTGTATAAAAGCACGAAGACACAGGAAATTAAGTTCACAAACATCTGAGTCACGTATATATTCAATTGCATCCTTGATCGCATATCATCTCAAAAGTCGCACCTGGGGAAAA
>WOGO01006233.1:0-11883 GCA_015342085.1 Leptinotarsa defecta
CTGATTGTTGCTTGTATTTTATTTCACTGTAATTCCAGTTTTTTTTTTGCCTAATATGATTGTTATTTTTCAGCTGATCTTTTTAAATTTTGGTGGATTCTTTCAGGTATTTCAATTCAATTTATATAATATCAGACAATCTTATCACTAGAAAATGTTAATTTTATCATTAAGCAGGAGGAGTGGAAGATAGCCATAGGCTAATCTCTACCCTTTTGTATGTAATTTAGGCACAATAAAGTTATTATTATAATTAATGTCTTCTATTCTTTTCGTATTTCACTTATCAAGATCACAATGAATCAATAATATAATAAAGAAATTCCTGGAAAAATTAAACATTTTGAAAGTTTGAATTCAACCCGTATAATTAGGACTGTGGCCTGAAAATTTATTCAACACATGAGATTTTCCGAACTATTTAATAAGGCTTAATAGGGAGTAAGGTATAACTTCATAAGATAAATAGCAAAACGTTATTGTGTCGATAATAACTACATTAATTAAGATTTTATTAGCAAGCAGTAGGCAACACAACATACACATCTGCAGAGTGAAATGCCGAGACTTCGAACAAATGGAATAAACAGCAGTTTTGCTGTAAGACAATGAAATGAGATGGAATTATACTTGGTGCTTTGGTGTACAATGAGCGGTCTAGAAGTTATATAAAAAAATGTCAGAAAGCTGATCTGTTCGACCGTTTCCAGTTGAAGGGTATGTTTTGTTATAAGAATATTGTCTGAAAATGATTTTTTTCTTTATTCTACGATAATTTTAGGAACATACTGGGTGAATCAAAACTTTTTTAAGGAGCACCCTTCCGTACGTGACATCCTTTTTAACGGCACATTCCAAAAAATTAATACATCCAAATCTTAAACTCCTGCAGCAAAAATCTGAATCGAATTTTTTGGTTGATACAGTTTCGAAATTGTTCTCCAGGTGACCACCCCAATTGAGAATACCGAAAAAAGACACTTTCGTCATTACAGTTTGTTGTTGTTTATTTGTTATTTATTCAGAGAAATTACGAAAATATGTATATGAACTTTGGTTATCCCGGCTGAGTAGCCGTGGTCCAATGGAGATGTTAACGGAGGCTTGTTACAAAAAAAATATGATCTTGTTTTTCACTGTACTCGTTTATTTTCACGATCTACATTAATGACGTTGCTTTTAATAAAAAAGAGTAGAGAAATAATCTTTTGCACCTTGTGTGAAAAGTGTAAACCAAAACTTCTATGGCAACTAAACAAATTCTTACATAGGGTCTTCCAACAGGGACTTCTAAACTTAGACAATTGATAACAGCCATATTGTTGAAGCTACATCTGTCAAATTGGTTGTTATTTATTCAGTCTATTTTGCCAAATTACCATGGACGGATATAGCATTCAAAAACACGTGCAAACGATAAAATTGTTGTATCAAAATGTGTGTTCTGTTCGGGCAACGTACCGCGCGCGCTTCGCCCAATTTACAGTCGCCATAATAGTCCAACTGAGAGGACTATTCGCAATGCATTGAAAAAAATTTAGTCTACTGGTTCAGTAAATGATCAATCAACACCCGTACGTCGACGAAGCGCAAGATCTGCCGAAAACATCGCCGGTGTCTGTGAGAGTGTGCAGAAGAATCCGAGCCAGTCGATTTCGCGTCGCTCACAAGAACTCGGCTTTTCGCAGACCACAACTTGGCGAATTTTGTATCGTTACTTGGGTCTGCACCCATAGAAAACTCAACTGACCCAGGAACTGCAGGTGAACGACCATAGGTAACGAAAAGAAATTCGGAATCCATCCTTTACTTCCTCCGCAATGCACAATGATTAGTCGCGATCGTTTGTTTGCAGACATGTTGGGCGTACATCAGTCCACCGTGTCGTAACTGTGTCGTGAGTGCCATACCAACTTTCGTCTAAATAGAAAATTTGCCGTTGTTCTTATTTATATTTAGTTATTTGTTTCAAGTATTTGTTACGCACTTCCACTATTCTCCTGCTTTTCATAACTGCTTGACGTTTGTTTATTATTTTAAATCTAAATCCTAGTTTCTTTGTCCAATTCTGAAGAGTTTTGTCACAGCAGCTCACGTTATGGCCGAAAGTATTCAATTCCTTCCTTAGGATTTCAGTTGTAGGAATCTCATTGCTTTTGTAACCGTCATAAATTGTTTTTTCAATGATTTTATTAGATGAACATCTACAGGTTTTAATAAGCCTGTATCACATCGCGTCTTGCGTTCATAAGGTTTGTTTTTGACTGTTTTACGTACAGTTGAAAAAGGAGTTTCGGTCAAATCTGATGTTGCTTGTAATAGTTGGTTTCCCTCGAAACCAAACTTGAGATGTATATTTTTATATGCGTTGAAACATACTCTCTGTGTTTCAATATTCAAATACATCCGAATCTCATTCAATGATATCTCTTTTTCGCATTGTTCACCATCGCTATTGAAATCACTACACAGGAAAAGGTCTGTGTTGTTATCACACTCGTTATTGCTATTAGTATTTGTCCAAGGACGCCATATTTTAAACAGATAACAAAAATTTCAAGTGATTATAACTGCACCAATATCGAATTTCAACACTCAATTCACGATCAGTGCCTGAACTGAACACGACGGCGATAACCATCCCATTTCATGACTTTTCAGCCAATCATAAAACTCGGTTAGTAAAAATTATCCAATACGAACCGCCAATTATGCAGCCCACGTAGACTATTTCTCAGCTGGTTCATTTGTATGTATTGGTTTTTGTGGCCTTTGAGAGTGCGGCCAACTTAAAATGTTCACAATATCAATTACTTCGACTATAATTGTCAACAGATGAACAACGAAATGCAGTTGCTTTTATTACCAAGTGCTGCTATCTTCATGTTGAGGTCGGAAACTTTCCAGACCACCCTCGTAATTCCACGACTCGTTCCTGCTAAACGCCGCCACTACCGCTATCTGCCGGCTGACCGCGCAAACACCCGACCGAGCTCCTGCGACTGAGCGACACGGTTCGCGAGTGTAGCGCCAAGTGCGAGCGCCACGGCAGTAAACATGGCGACATCATCGAGTGAACTGTTCGAACGGCTCGACAGACAGGGCATTCCGAAATCGAAAAGAAAACTCCAGAAACACCTACGCAGCGCTGGCCTGGCATACATTTCCCGGACGGGAAAACTCATCCCCGCCAAGACGGTGGCAAGTAAGTACGATACGATTTTCCAGTGTTTACATTTCGTGTGCCATATATAACGGAGAGAAGTGTGTCTAATTTGTGCCCGTATTTTCGATACGTCACGTCGCTGAATCATGCGATAAATTACGCCGTTTTACCACATTTTATCTACGAATATCACCTTGGAGGACGTGCGTCAGCTCCTACATCCCCCGGAGAACAAACCACTTCGGAATCCCAGGATGACGTCGTCGTAATCGAAAAAAAAAACAAAACTTTCGGCACCTTTTGCGACCTTCTGCATCTAGGTCATTCGATTTATTGGGAAGGAACTGATGGCCTTGTCGCTAGGGCACGTGTAACAATTTTTATAACAGGTTCGTAATTGCGGAATCATGGAAATTTTACGTTCGCGCACTTTGGTCTTTCGTTGAGCGTTCTTGAGAAATTCGGGCGTTACGCGATAAAGACGGGGGGATTTTCGTCTTCTATCCTATCGGGCCGTTGTTGTTTCTGAATTATTGCTGCTCGTAAACGGATACGTAATGCACTTCATTTGTTTGTGTTTGAAAACACTGCACAAGCATTTGGATGTTCGCGCCTCGCGATGGGATTTTTGAATCGATGTGACGTCACGATTACCATTCACAAACTCCTGGATAACATGGGGGATTCCAGCTAACATGCGGGAGTGTGAAGATTCGAGCCGACAGACACGAGTCAGCCTTCGAAATGATTTTATTTCAACAATTTTTGCGTTTACTGGGGTGCTGATTCACTCCAATTGTTGTTCTGCACACCCCTACTGATAACACCTCATACAAAATTTCCAAGGTTTTTTTCACTCCTAACCGTAAGACCGAGCAAATCGAAGTTACTTTGGCCTGTTACAAACACAAACACCTGTTACTTAGACACCATTATTTGGTGAGGTTAGCTGGTGGATATAAAACAAGGGTTTCCAGACAATATTCGTTAACATATATAAATAATTCAAAGTAATCCACATTCAAAATAAACAAAAAAATTTCTCTTAGGGCGGATAACTTAATCCAGATGTATGAACTCAAAGTTAGGAGATTCGGGACTAATAACATCCACTCATATACTGTCAATATATTGCTTTGCTGGCGGCAGCAACTTGTCTCGTCATTTTATTTGGATTCCTGGACATCAGATACGGATGCATATCTTCACCGGCAGCAGGAGGTTGCATATCTTAATGAGGATCTAGAAGTGATTTCGAAATGGGGTAAAAGTAACCAGGTTCAAAAACCCAAGCATCAGTTTTCTTCAAGAATATGAATGTGTCCGAACCAGATATAATAATGTCAGAACAGACAATTCCGCTTTCTGTTCTGATAAGTTTGTTGGGGGGTTAAAATGAACACCAATATGTCTCGGCACAATCATGTCGCTGGTATTGCAAAGACTGTTTCGCAAGAGCTTGGAACACTGTTCCGAACCAGAAAACTGTACAGACCTCATCAACTTTTGATGCTTTATAAAGTTCAGATCAGACCTTATTTGGAGTAGCGCTCCCATGTATGGAGCTCCGCTCCTAAGTATACTCTGAAGTTGCTGGATTCCATCCAGAAAAAAGCCATCCGCCTGATTGGAGACACGAACATCACTGGCAACCTTGATAGTCTAGTCTAGAACATCGAAGAAAGGTTGGAGATTTGTCTCTCTTTTATAGATACTTTCAAGGGAGGTGTTCAAGTGACTTGGCACATTTATTTCTACCAAGAGCGGTACATATGAGAAATACACGACGAACTGTGGCTGTTCATCGTTTTGAGGTTCAACTCAGTACACCTCGAACACTGTCCAAGAACTCTTCCATTTGGAGTATGCGTTTGAGTGTAATAAACTTCCCGAAAACGTATTTTCAAATTAATTCAATCTCCAGCGATTCAAATCCAGCGGGAATCGCTACTTTCGCATAGGCACCGCTCTTAGAATGCATTAAAAATGTTCCTGTAGTGCTTGTGTTCTGTCCTTAGAAAAAACCACAACCATTATATATTACATTCGTTTATAGAAATATTTATGATATATTTGGGAAATAAGGTTTTGGCTTTCTACTTTTCCATATTTATACAAAAAATAAATGTGGGATCTTCCAAAGAGAGGATGGAAGCCCGGGCCGTAGCGAAAAGAAAAACCAGGGGAAGGAGGGAATCCAAATTTTCATAACTTCACCAGAAAAATTTCCCAAATTTCCCAATTTTGTAAAATTGTCACTTCAAAAATTGTGGACTGTTCAGGACTCTTCCCTTACTTGGGAGAAATTAAACTTTTTTGAAGATTACAAACAACTCAGAATTCTCTTCAAGTTATGCATGTTGGGAAATCCCAACCTTCTCCTGGTTCTTTTCCTTTTCTTGTTATCTCTCCTTTTCTTTTCTCTCATTTTTATTCTTTTAATTTTTATTAATTTTTTTACTATTACTTTTTTCTATCTTCATGGCCCAAAATTTTCCAACTTTTTCCAAGTCGAAAAAGCGGGGGGGAGGGTCTCCCTCATCTCCCCATGGCGATGGCCCTGATGGAAGCTATAAAAAAAATGTGTAGACCAAGCAAAGAAGCAATTTTCAGACACAAACTGGAAGAAAAACCCTCTCGAAACAGCTACCTTCATACAAACAATTTTGAATTCTCAAGGTGGCAAGTTCAAGAGAAAAGGTATACCGTGATTGTAGAATTGCGACAATGCATGAGTTATTGACTTCATCACATCGTAATTTTCAAATGACGTTCAACTTTGAAATTTCACATTAAATGTCATTTTTGCTTGGTACATTAGCACAGAACTAATTTTTATAAGATTTTATAATTGTTGCTGCATTGAATTGATAGAAGCTTCTTTTGAAAGGTCATCCGTAACTAAATCTTCATCATCCGCGAAATCACTCAAAATCAAAGTAAAATAAATAAATGCATTTTGAACTATGTAATTATAATATCTACCTACAGTAGCTTAAGTATAGTCTATTATTTTGTGGTATTTGTTACATGAACAGTTTGAATGAAAAAAAAGGGAAACAAATGAAGATAAAACTGGAATCGGAAAACATAAAAAGCATGATTAGAGGTTTAAGTTGAAAGAATTTTATTAAACAACAATTATTATAGTATAAACGAAGTCGATTCAAACGGCATAAAAAGTAAATAGTTACCGAACGTCGGCAGTTTCTTTGTATGGCATGGGCGGCGTGGTAAATTCATACGAGGTCTAATCATTATTTTAATGTGGGAGGTTTTATATGGTATTAACATATGGGATTGACTTCGTATAGGCTATACTAAAAAAATTAATTTTTGGTATCCAAACTCAAACTTTTTTAAAATACTTATCAAATTAATACTACCAATAAACTTATATGTGAACTTACTATTAGAAATACCACCTGTTTCAAAATGAGAAAGTTAATCTTCAAATTAGTTAAGTTGATTCTCCAGTGGCCTAAGTAACCTAACCTCATTTTTGTCTGCCAATAACGGAAAATGGTTGTTGGTTTTTACTGTTCGTATAGAGAGAAAATATTCTTTATTATCTAAAGAACAAAAATTCTTATTGACGAAGCGTCTGTTTTGTTAATAGTTTAAAAAAATTGATACATTACAAAACAGAAGCTATTGTAATTAAAGTTAACTGGAGGTTAATGTTATACCAAAGAAAAGAAGAAGAAGATTCGCAAATGAAAATGATAAATTAATTGAGAATGTAGCTCTATTTTATGAAGAATATAAACGTGGAAGATTCAGATGTTTTTCGAATGTCTTCTGAATATCCTAATATAGCGACTCAAGTGAATTAGAAACGACGAGCTTTATTCAATAACTAACAGGACAAAATACAAATAGACAAATGAAGTATTAAGAGTTAGGGAAACGTAAAAGAAGAAGATCCAAATACTTCGGAAAGCTAGTGAAGTTAAAGTTAACTGGAGGTTAAAGGTAACCAGTGGAGAGGAGAGGAGAGGAGAAGATTGACAATAATTAATTTAATAAATGATCAGTCTAGCTGTATTTTATGAAAAAATATTAATGTAGTTTGACGATTGGACAACCAAACGTTAGATATTACTGATACCTGACAGTTATAGGACTTTGGAAGATTCAGATGTTTTTCGAATTCTTTCTAAATATCCCAATAAGTGACCCCATCCCCCGAACAAAACACCAGACAAAATTAATCATAGAATTGAAAAAGAGAAGTATTTTTTACATTATCTTCAATATTCTTATTTGCTGTTTGAAAGCCATTTAACTCAGCTGCCTCTTGCGTTTGGCAAATCAAAGCTTCGGGTCCTTTTGTCAAATTTTCTCTATTCTTTATGGTATCCATATAGATTCGTTCACTTTGTTTTCATTTTCAAAACTTGCACCTTCCATTTTGTAAACATTGCATTTTTAGCAGATAATTTTTTTCGAAAATGTGCAGAACAATTGAGAGGTAGAATATTTAATTTGTGTAACTTTAGCCCGACATGTTTCTTTGAGAATATATGACAAAATTGTTTGAGAAAGTTTTTGGCTTTCTACGACTCCACCTTGATACAAAAAAATGTATAAATCTTTCAAAGAAAGGAAGGAAGCAATCAATTTTAAAAGGAATAGATCATGCAAAGGAGTAACTTTCAGATACAAACTGGAATTAATTCAGATTTCATTCACAGGATTTCTACACAGTATACTAAATGAAAGGTAAAAATTTCACTAACATGGAACACTGTCATCTTCACTGGTAGACATCGATGTTTTGCCGTAAGACACTTACCTTAGGGCTTTTCAGTACCGAGCTGGATAACATTATAAGAAAAGACACACAATTCATTCATAAATTACGATTTTTTTATGTCACGGAATAAGTTTGATCTACTTATGACATCGATGACATCATAATGACAGTCATTCACGTATTTGATTAAATCCCAGCCAAAAGGAATATCGTTTAAATTGAAAAGGTTATATGGAGTAGTAGAAAGCCGAAAACTTTACCAAAAAATTAGTACTCTTAAAAATATAACCCTTTCAAATAATATAACAGTATATTTTAAAAATATTGACTACACCATAAATTTACAGAAAATTCAAAAATGTATATAATTAGATCCTCCAGTCTTAGAAAATTTCAGAAGACAATTGTAATTTTTCTAACGAATCTAAAACTTAATCTGATTTCGCAAAACCGTTCGCGAATATTTTCATTTCGTAATTTAATTTTTTTCTGATTTCAGAAATGATACGAGAAAACTGATCCAATCATGTATTGACATGACACGAGCTGTTAGTATCTCGTATTTCAATGACCGACAAAAAAATTGCACCCGAATCGCAATTATTATTGAACCTACCTTACTGATACTTTAAATGGCGTTAAAATATCTGATATCCTACGACAGTGGTTCATTGAAACATTTTTATTTGGAAGGACTCGACAAGAAGTCGAAGTATCATATCTATTTCTCTCAATAAGAATATGAATATCTTCAAGGTCGCAATTATAATCACAGCATAATATTCGAGTTTTTTCTTCCAGTCTCGAAATTGAAACCTGCTGCAACTCCGTTTTAAAACAAAAATCTCAAGACACTCTTTACCCTTTGTTTACTTTCATTTTCTGAAATTTGACAATTTGGAAGTGCTGATGATCCATAGTCAACGTAAATTCCATATGTATCTGCATCTGTAGAGTAGGGAGAGTACGTGTAAGCCCACAGCAGTTAGGCCACATGTGACCCATTGTACATCCTCCCGAGGAGTTGTCCTACTAGGTCATCGTCCATCCTGTCCTTTCTAGGAAGGTGGACAGGTCACTGGGATACACCTTCTTCACCTTCAGGTGTAGGCCAAGACTCGCCAAACACACACTCTCTTAATGACGATAACTCCGGGCACTCGCATAGGCCATGTCTGACAGTTTCATCTTCCTGTTTACACATCCTGCATAGAGGTGTGTCCACTAGCCCTATATTATGGAGGTGCTCCTTAGTTGACAGTGGCCAGTCAGAAATCCTACTGTTAAGCGTAGATTTTTCCTGGTCATCGCCAGATATTTCTTCGGCTCCAGCTTCCCAGGGTCGCCCAAGGTGATCCTGGCAAGATTGCATCCTTTGATGCCATCCCATCTCTTTAGGGATTGAGCATGGGTGTAACATTTGGTTGATTCCGCAATTGTCGAAGTCATCAGGCCGTGCCACTGAGTTCTAAAATTCTTAGTCCAGTCGCTTCCTTGGCTAAAGAGTCGGCAATGCGATTACCTTCACTCCTGTCTTGCCCTTTAACCAACCTCAAGATGATGTTATTATCTACCGACCGAGGTTTTGGTTAAATCTTGGTGACACTCTAGTACTAGCCCTGAGGTTACACGTTGTATGTTCAAGGCTAATAGGGCTTGTCTACTGTCAGTGCAGATTGTTATTTTTTTGCCAGAAATTCCTTTCCTGTTTACTTCTTTTGTGGCGATTGATATACCAGCCAATTCTGTTTGGACCACGCTGGTATTTTTTCCCATTACCTACTTAATCCCATAACTAATTGGGCGTCAGCTCCCATGCGGTTTGTAATGGTTTAAAATATATTGGAAACGTCACAGAGATCGAAAAATGGTGGCTCACGACTCGAACGACTGACAGAAATTTTCACGTTTCGAGATCTCTTCTTCTTTGTTTTTTTTGGATCGGATCGTCACGTGTGACGAAAAGTGAATTTTCTACAACAGGAGACGTTGAGGACAGTGGTTGGACACCGATAAGCCACCCAGGCACTTCCCAATGGCGAAAACCCATCAAAAAAGACCATGGTTACTGTAAGATGGTCAGCGACTGGTGTGATTCACTATAACTTCACGCAATCGGGCCATCCGAAAACTGTGTCAATAGCAACCGACACTGGTTAACAGAAAAGGTCCGATCCTGCTTTACGACAACTCTCATCCGCACGTCCCATCCTCACTCACCATACTCCCCAGACCTCTCGCCAACCGACTACCATCTTTTCACTTTCTCACAGGTATAACCTTCCTGAATCACAACCAGACAAAAACGGCCTTCGTCGACTCCATCAAAATTCCGAGCATATGATGACGGAATTAATTGACTTGTGTTACGTTGGAAAAAGTGAACTGATTCCAATGGCGCTTATTTCGATTGAATTGAATAAGTATTCACTAAGATATCATATTTTAAAGTAAAGTCATAAAAACGGACAAAACTTTTGAAACAACATAATACTTAAAGAAACATTATTTCCCCTAAACAGACAAATTTTCGGTCAATATTTTCGGATATATGAATTCGTAGAGGTTAAAAAAATCTCAAATTTGGATACTTTTGACCCATGAAAAATATACAGAGTGTTTTCTAACGGTATGAAACTTCAGAGGGTAATTCGTTAGGTCGTTTTGAGAAAAAAAGTTTCTATGAACATATGTACGGATTTGCTTCGTTTCTAAGATACAGGGCGCTGAAATTTCAAGAAAAACGGTATTTATGAAATATCATAAATATCTTCACGCCGATTTTGTTGAAATTTATTCGAAGTGATAAGGCGCTTATTCAGCCCGAACTAGATTGAAATTATTAGGTCCAGTGGCTTCTCAGTGGGCACCACAGACAACAATATTGAGAAAAACAGAACGCCACTGACTATTTTGCAGTTTTTTAGATTGAGCATCTAAAAATACAACTTTTCGTCACTTGTCTTATCTTCATATCAAGCTTCGTTTTCGAGAAAGAAAGTCACTTCTAAAAACTATCCATGGACAAAATAAAATAAAAACCAAAAGTAAATAATAAACAGTTTCGACTTCAAAGTAAATGAGCAAAATTACCACCTTCTGATAAAATACACTACTACAATCGATTTGTCTTTGATTGTCGAACACGTTCAAAAATACCTGGAGTATTCTTATGACATGCAATGACGTCAATTATTCGATTCGTCAAGTCACTCACATTTAGTAGAGGAGTTTTTTAAACAAAAGCCTTTAGATAACCCCATAAACAGAAATCTAGACGATTTATACTAGGACTGCGAGCTGGTCAATTTTGAAGTCCTGCACGTCCACTCTAGCGATTAGAGTACGTGATGTCCTGATGCTGACGAGTAAGAGCATCCAGATGAGCTGGAGCCCCGTCGTGCATAAACCACATGTTGCCTCTTACAAGTACCGTCACTTTTTATAACAAAATGGTTAAATGATCTCGCAAAAAGTCCGTGTAGGATTCACCTGTTAATTTTGCTGGTAGAAAAAATTAGCAAATTATGTAGTCTTTGTAAAAGTTCATACAAGCATCTTGTGGTAGAAAAAATGTAGTCTTTGTGAAAGTTCATACAAGCATCTCGTGAAAAATTAGCTCCGTCTGTAAATAACATATTTGATAAAAATTATTATTGTGTTCCATCGTATGAATCAACTATCTGCAAAACATTAGTCTTGGCTGAAAATCCCGGGGCAGTAGAGTTTTGACTCGCTGTATGTGATGTGAGTATGGGAGGTTTTTTTTAGAACTGTCCATATGGTTTTTGGGCTGACTTCCAGCTGCAGTGCAATCTTCCTGGTACTATCTGAAGAATATTCATCTATCGCATCAAGTAGAGCTTCTTCTAGGTCAAGCGTTGTTACAGTTCATGGTCTTCCACCACCTGCAGTTTTATTAAAACTCTCAGTTTCACATAATCTTGCATGGAGCGTT
>WOGO01006234.1:0-11882 GCA_015342085.1 Leptinotarsa defecta
CACTGTATGTTTCATATTCAAGTATTTAAATTTTTGTGTTATTTTTGCTTCAATAATTTTATCTCATAACTGTTTCTATCTCTAGACGATATCCTTTGTACAATTTGTACACTTCAACAAAGAATAACAAAAGAATAATAGTAGTATTATTATTATTGTAAAAGATGAATATTTCATTAGGGTTTCATAATTTGACATTCGAACATTAATTCATACTTTTGTGTTAATACGATGCTATCATATTGGACCAGTTTTTTACGATGGTACTTCAACGGCGACCTTTATCTGGGGTTTCTTAGAACCACATTGGAATAATTTTTTGATAATCTCAACTCAGGTGATATCCAAATTTTGTTTTTTGAATAAGTCGCCATACTCGAAACGTTTATTATTTCTTGATTGATTTTTTCAATGATCGCTTCATTACTATCAGAGGACCATTTCGTTGGCTTCTCCGTTCTCTCGACATTACACCAATGAATTTCTATTCCTGGGTATTTTCGAAATACGAGATGTATTAAAATCGCTACGATAATATCGATAATTTTAATGTTCAATGATATATATATTGGTGTTGAAAAATGTAATGAGCAAGGAGAAGATGTATTTGAGAATTTAACTATTATTATAATTCTTCACCATAATTCAAGCAATAAATATTGCAATCGATATGTATTATTTATTCCTAATTTTAAATTTTATTACAAACTTGGATGTTTAAAGGAATAGTTCCATAAATTGAAAGAGTTTATATTTTCAGGAGAGAATAATTTTTTCAGTTGCAACTCCAAACATTCGTTATGAGGTTTACATTGAATAGAAAAAAGTGTTTTGTATGTTCATATAAAAATAGTTATTTCGAAAGTACTTTTTCTTTGGTGTAATTCAATGTGAATACGAAAGAAGATTTTTCGAGATGGTTTTCTCCTCCAGTACGTTCCTGATAGTTACTTCTTTCCATGTTATGATCTACATATCTTTGTTAAGAGTTGATTTTGAAATAATTCGCTATTTTCCTTTTTTTGGAAGTTTCCCACATTTCTTGTATGACGATGGAGGAGTAGAAAACAAAAACCTTTCTTTCCCAATAGTTACATATATTGTGGTATTCGGTTAAGGTAATAATCCTTATCAAATGATTATGTTATTATAATAACCTAAATATTATCACGCGAGTAAATAAATTTAGATGGCCTTACGAACTGATGCGGCATTTTTGCGGAGGAATCTATAATTCTTACTTTTTTGGGTGTAACTACAGTACAAAAGCACGCCCTCCACTTAAAAATGGAAACCTTCTTCGTGGACAAGCTAATGTGACACTATGACTAAAAAATATAGTCATATAATATTCTGCTATCCGAGGAAGCCGGGTAATTTAACGTTCTTGTGTTTTAAAGTAGTTGTTATTGATGGATTTTCTTTTAAAGAAAAATCATCTGTAACAATAATATCTGTTAATCCACAATGATCACACTTCCCATTCAGAAAACGCCAAGTCGGTTGGTGGAACGCATTTTGATGATTGGGAAAAGTACTCGTTTTCGATTTATTCTATGCCGAAGGTTCCAGTTTAACTATCTGATATCTGATAATAATATAAAATATCTAAATACTTAACTGAATATTCCGACGTAGTATAATAAATACAGGTACATTGAAAAATCATTGTTCACTTATATATTTGGAAAATTATAAATACCACGCACATGTACTTTTTTGGAAGATTGTTACAATTCCATGAAGTAGAAATCACCAAAAATGGTGCATGTGGGGTATGTTGAAGGTTGATCTTCTATCTTTCATTATATATTTACAGTAATTTTTTCAATGACGTCAAAAATGTAATATATTGATTTGAAAAAAGTGGATATAATCAGTAACATTAATGAAGCAGCTATTAAACTTGACCTTAACTTCGGAATATTCAAATCAATAAACGTTATTGACTCTTCATTTACCTCAAATTTCCTACGTTATAATCCAAAACGAAAATAAAAACCTGTCTAACGATCGAACAACAAAAGTATGAATTAATGCTCGACTGTCAAATTATGAAACCTTAATGAAATATTCATCTTTTACAATAATAATAGTACTACTATTATTCTTTTGTTATTCTTTGTTAAAGTGTACAAATTGTACAAAGGATATCGTCTTGAGATAGGAACAGTTATGAGATAAAATTATTGAAGCAAAAATAACACAAAAATTTAAATACTTGAATATGAAACATACAGTGTCATCCCCAATATATGCACCATATGGGAAACTTATTTGTTAAGGTTTTTTCGACAAAAAGTTATTCTTGATAAAAGTCTGTGCACTCCCTTAAACTGAATATGCACCAACAAAATACAGTACAACACACGTAATATATGAGGAGCCTTCAAATATTTAATTTTGTGACAAGAGTAAAGTACTCTTATTTAAAAAAATCTCGGGAAATGTTATTTGAAAATGTTGTTCAGCATTGAAAAACACATCTAAATTTGAAGTCATGGCCATGTAAGTGAAGTTTTATTTTTTTACTATTTTTTTTTAATGGGGACTAAGAAAAAAAATTTGCTAAAACGATAAATTGACACCATCCTGTATAAAACGGTCCATTTCAACAGCCTATAATATTACATATTACCCAACTATGGTGTTAACCGTCGTATACAGGATGATGTCTATTCATCGTTTTAGCAAAAATTTTTTTTCGTAGTCCCATTTTAAAAAAATGGATAAAAAATAAAACTCCACTTAGATGGCCAAATAAGAGTACTTTACTCTTGTTACAAAATCGAATATTTGAAGGCTCTTCGTATATTACGTATGTTGTACTGTATTTTGATGGTGCATGTTTAGTTTTAGGGGATGCACAAACTTTTATCAAGAATAACTTTTTGTTGAAAAACCCTTAATAAATAAGTTTCCCATGTGGTGCATACTTTGGGAATGACACTGTATATACATATAATTATGAAACCAGGTTAGAATATGTATAAAAAATTAATTTTAAAAAGAGTAAAGAGTAAACACCTCGTTTAAATAATGTTTCGTAATTCAAATATATTGATAAATCTATAATCAAATTGAAAGGAAACATTGTCGGCGAACAATGATAACTAGATATCTTACGGAGAGAAGTGGTGATTTGAGTCACCTGCGTGACTATTAACTGAAACCACAAATGTGTGGCTAGCTTCTGTTGATGCCTTCACGTATTCGTACTTCTTTTGACCACCAAGTGTTGCTTATCCTTGCACTTGACTGTACCATACTGATGATGGGCCAAAAGCCCGAAACACATGTCTATGATTTGCCTTTTTCGAGTACTATGTCCAATAAAATTATCTCATGAATTTATATCAAGACACTCGATATTCTTCATATATGTATGATTTCCTGAATCTGTATGTCACTCCGGTAGCTATTGCTGTTTCCGTGGTGATTTTGCTACTGTTCTTGTAAACAGAAGATCTATCAACCGAAACCAGAAATGTGCGGCTGACTTCTGCTAACGGTTCCATGCATTTGTACTTAATAATAATAGTTTTTAGTAAGTGAGTCTTTTGAATATTTTTTTTCCGTTAGGAAAATGTTTAACATTCCACAAAAATTTATTACTCGAGATAGTAATAGGTAACAATAATACAAAATGGCAAGACTAAACTAAATGCGATCACTGAAGAGCCCGCTCGAATCAAACTCTGTGATAAAAAATATCCATGTCCATATTGAATGGGAACTCTAAAAAAAAAAGAAATATATGATGAAATAAAACTGAAAAACCTACTGTATAGTGAAACGCGTATCACTGGCTTGTGAACTATTATGTGACAATTCCACGTTCAGGTGTTTTTCAATGAGTTTATCACAAACTTAGCTACAATTTCTCCAAAAATCATGAAAACATCTCATATCAGTAGATAGTTTTTATACGTGATTAATGTTTTCTTCTACTGATTGCATTTCTATATTATGTTCAAACATGTTTAAATGCCACACATTTATACATAAATGTTTTTCTTCTGCGATAAAGTATCCCAGATACAATTTTATATTTGATTTCCTTCGAATTACAAAATCATTCTAATTTCGCAAGAGTTTTCGGAAGTGCTCGAGAAATATTATCAAATGAAAATCGATTTAAAATATTACTAATCTAATATTCTCAAAGCAAATACAATTAGCAGTAACAATCCTGCCCATTTACAAAGTGATATGAGCATTGAACTCCACGAGATTAAAGATGACAGTATGACTGTCATCTATTGAACTGTGTATTAGGCAGGATGGCCTATTGAGAAGGTTGATGGTCGATTTTGTGAAGCATTACAAGAAATAAACTGTAGAGTATATTGGGAGCCATCATACAAAACTACCTAATCAAAAGAAAACTAGATCATACGTTTACAGACCAAAACATGAAGTTCCCAAATGCTTTGGATATATCCAACGATGCTATCAGATACCCTCTGTATCTCTTGATAGAACCGATAAACATTTGTGACGTCACATATATGGAGTTCAGTGATCCTTTACTATCAATACCTATTAGTATTTTGAAGCATTGTAAGAGACATTGGTGATTTTTCTACTTTACAGTTAGTGGTGTATTTCAGAGATTCAGTTGCGTATAGTTGAAGTTTCCTATAAATTTCAAACCGTTAGATGGAAAATATTTTGTTTAAAGCTATACAGAGCATATACGGCTGTTTTAGGTTGAATATGTAATCGAAATATGTAATTAAATATTCTATACTTTTCTTCATTGGACAGATGTAGAGTGTAAAATAAAATAAAAATATTCCAATCCTTATTTTTCAAATATAAATGCGCCTATACAGGGTGTTTACTAAACATGCGGCAAAAATTTAAGGGATTGTTTCTTGGACTATTCTAAGGATATATTTGATAAGTCGCTTTGTTTCGAAAATACTGAGCAAAAAATAATTTCGACAATAACAATTTATTACCAAAAATTACATGTAATATTTCTTAATCTAAAAGAACTGTTGAAAATGACTATCCCCCGCTCGGATGCAAGAATCCAATCTTTTCCTCATCGACATCCAAACTCTTTCAAAAACACCAGGATCGTTTCTGATTGCGTTACACCCAGCACCGCTTTCTCAATTCTTCCACATCTTCCACTGGAGTAGTATAAACTAATGACTTTAGGTGATCCCATAGGTGGTTTAAGTCCGGTGATAAAGCAGGCCATAAGTGAGGTCCACCTCGACTAATCCAGTGATTTCCGTGTGTTACTGTTGAAAACTCTCGAGTCAATATGCTAAAATACGCTGATGCACTATCGTGCATAAACCACATTGAATTTCTTGTAAGTAATGGCACATTCTCCAGAAACTAAGGTAGCGTTTGTTCCAAACAGTTGCGGTATACCTCGCTGATAAGTCTTCCTGCCGGAAATACCGGTCCAATTAGGAAGTCGCCTACTCCCACCTAAACGTTTAACGAGAACTGATGTGAAAAGTGATCTTCAAGTACCTCATGTGCATGGTTATTGTGGAAATTTGTATGGCATTTCCTGAAAAACTGGCTTCATCGGTAAAAATAATAAGCGTCAGTAGTTGAGGGATTTGAACTAATGTGCGCAAAAGCCGTTTACAGAATGAAATAGGTACGTGAAAAAAATCTGCAGAGAGAAAGGCTTGAGCTCGTTGTAGGTGGTATGGATACAACGAATAATTTCTAAGAATATTCCAAACCATCCCGTTACTTACATTTAAGGCATTTGCAATTTTTCGAGTAGAGGTACCTGGATCTTCTTCTATCATGGCCAGCACATTCTCTTCTATTTCTACCGTTCTTACTTTCATTGGCTTTCCTGGTCCTCTATTTCGCTTCAGTGCTCCGGTTTCACGAAGTCGTTGATGTATACTTTGGAAGGTTTTTCTATTAGGCACATTACAATTAGGAAATCGTTTACTGTACAACCACAAGCTTTCAATGAATTGCCAACAGCAAGTCCATAAAATGAAATGCCTGTAAGCCATCTCTGCGTTACTATAGCCATTCATGATAGAGGACTTCATTAACAAGACTTTAAATATTAAATTCAGAAAATGCACGTCAAATAGACAAAGTCAATCAGTTTGAACCTATTCGACACATACAAATGATCGCTTACGAGACATAATATTCAAATTGAATGTGTGCAGCCGTTTGAAGTAATCGAAATGTTGTTGATTGGTACCAACGGAATTGTCAGATATTTTATTACTTGGTAGGTCCCGTGTAGTACGCTAAACTTTTACTTCGGCTACGTTAATAATTTAAAAATTACCAACATTGTTATTGTCGAAATTCTTTTTCGCCCCGTATCTTCGTAACAAAGCGCCCTATCAAAAATCATCAAAGGACAATATAACCTTAGAATATAGTCCAAGTAATAGTCCCTAAATATTTTGCCTCATGTTCAATAAACAGGATGCAGTTTGGAACTTAAAACAATTTATATTGTTTATAATTTCACAAGCAACAATGACAGTTTTAAAATCAATTGAAACGTCAACTGACAAATTGAATGGTTTTTATGAAATGAATGACGGTAGACAAATGAGTATAACTAACTGAATTTGTAATCATTTTAATAACAATTAGTGACGCCAACGAAAATATAAAACAGGAAATCTTTGGAGCAGCTCCGATTTTGGGATTTTTATCAATTTTTATTTCAATATATTCTTCGAATTCAGATACCTTTTGAATGTGACATAAATATGTAAATTGTTCAAATAATTTGCATTATGTTTACATGAAAAATTCAGTTTTACATGGGTTTTTGAAGAAAAATATTGTATGTAAATTAGCATTGTAACAGTACATTAGATATTCACATAAAAAATATCGCACCAATGGTCATATGTTGTGTGATGGATATAATAAAGATGGAATTTATATGCCTGAGAGAAATCGTAGATATAGGTATGTATGTTGATGGATGTAGCCGTTACTACGTGGTAGGAGATCATTATGAAAAATGAGAAGTAAAACTTTCGATGTTTTTCAACACTTTTATATCTAACTAACGTTACTAAGGACATAAGGACATCTTCAAATTAATACAATAATGAAGTTCATTGTATTAGTTTGAAAAAACATATAAATTTTATTTCTCATTTTTCATATGAAATTTTAAGTAGTTATCTTTTCATTTTCATCAACCTCATTCTTTAGGAGGTATCAGAAGATATTTTTTTTATTGTTGAACTTCCAAATGAACTTTTTCAATATGTTATTTCGCTGTTGTTCTGTCGGAGATAACAATCAGAGTTGTATGGTGTTTTAAGATGTACAAATTTGATGACAATTCAATTCCAAGAAATTTATTTTAATTTTCGCAATATATATTTTTTTTTAATAAATCATCTATTGGTGTTATATAACTACTATTTCTCTCAGACGTGTAGATATATCCATGAAAAACAGTTTTAAAATTAGTGCCATTATTATAATGTGCTGTTATTATAATTTCTATACAAAGAATCTTTTCAAATTATTTTACCTAAGCAACAGATAGTTTCTGTTTTCGTACAATATAAAACAACAAAAATTGTCGAAATCGGAGCTGTTTCTGAGGATTTACGTGGAAAAACTTTGACTACTAAATGTATATTCCTTTGAACTGAAGTATGATCTTATATACTAGTATAGATATAATGATCTATATTGGCAACAGAAATGTTCGAGAGACAGAAAGCAAAACAAATGTGAAAAAGTGGTAATGTAATAAGTCATCATTTCACAATGAACGTGGCTAAGCAATTATTCGGTATATTGTTAACGTTGCAATAAAGTCGGACTTTATATCCTAGAGTTGAAATTACAAATAATTGAACAACTCACATAATATCAGAAGGAATTTATTATTATTTGTAGACGAGTCGCTCCAAACACAAGTGGAAACAAAAAATATTGATATATACAAGAATTCAGTGCCAATGTGCCGTCAAAAATATGAATATTTTCTATTTCACAAATATTTCCAAGATATTTCGAATGAGTTATTTTAGTGGGTCTCCAAAATGTGCTTCATACGGTCTGATAAAATTTGGCTAGTCATTGTTCAAATAAAGGAAATCGCGATCCGTAGACGGTCTCAAATGATCTTTCGTCTTGTAGGTATCTTCCGAACTCTTTTTAAAGGTTTATGAATCGTACGTAATTTTTGCTTCTTCGATTAATTCAACAAACAAAATTTCGGACAAAAATTTCATTAATGTACGGAGCTGCTTTTTGGTGATAAAACTCTCCATTTAACGTTTTTAAGGTTAATGTCATAGTTAATAGGTATCACTGATTACTATCAACATTTTAGTTTCAAATGAACTGTTTTTGTCTTCATTGTTGAGATCTTCAATTGTTTTCGACGCTATATCAAGCAGAAAATCGATTCAAGGAATAAATTATTTTTGGCTTACATGCCGCAAAATAAACCAAGTGAGTATGCATTGCAGAATGATTTTGATATAATAGTTTAATTATGTGATCAATTTTGTAGATGTTGCATTATAGAGGATGCAGGATGTTGTCCAACTTTAAAGAGAATGGCAAATACTTTCAAAATAAAAGTGAAAATATGCTCGTTTTTATTTTCAAACACCAGTATAACTTTTTATTTAATTAGGATCGAAGGAATTTACCATACGTATAACTACTATGAAACAATTAGAAAAACTGGATACGAATAAAGTATTTTAGTAGGTATATTTCACATCGAATTTTGGGAGATTTCAATAGGAATTCAAGAAAAATATTTTTAAATTTTATATAATTAAAATGAATAAAAGCAAATTATACTTATATTACTCATTTCTGTCAAAGTAGGGGGATTTTTTTCTCTTTTTAGTTTAAGTTGGAGTGTTTGCAGCAGTAATACATTGTACCAACTGCATTGGAAAATGTAAATTGAAATATGATACTCTGCTGTACAGATGTAGCAGGAAGCGAAAAGTTAAAGTATTCAGGAAAACAACCAAAATCATTATTTGCAATTTAACACAAATTCCTTGAAAAATCACCTTTTCGAAATGCGGAAAATGAAACCAAATGAAAATAAACAAACAATCATCATGCATTTTCATAGAAAAACTACGAAAACGTGTTTCAAGAGAATAGTTTTCTTTGAATAAATATTCTGCACACTGTCTTCACCAACTGTGTATTGGTACTTAAAATATATATTTATATCTGATAAATTAAAAAAAAATACACAGCCAAGCAGTGGTATTCATAACGCACTGTACCCAACCAATTGTAGACCTTCTAACAATCGGATATGGTGGTTCCGGGTTCGATATTTTTTTTATAATCATGTTTCCACCCAGCAAAAACATTCGATACCACGAAATACACCAAGCTTCTCAATACATTTGGTCAAATTAAATTTAGAGAAACTACATATAATCTTTCACAAAGTTATTCATCCAGACCGGCAAGAGATATTTGGTATAAACTCAGCTTCAAGTAATATTTGCTTTCTGGAGCAAGCTTCAAAATATCTTCAGCGAACTACTAATAATACAACCAATATAAATATAATGAATTATATACTTTTTTCATATTTACCCGAATTTCAATTTAAAAAAATAATATATGATGAAACTAGACTCACTGTAGAATAATAACCTAACAAAGAGCCTAAATAGCGTTACCAAAATATTCAGATCTCTCTTCATTTACAAACCCAAAAACAATGTTTTCAAAACAGGAAAGAAAAAATTTGCAACAGATATATTCAACTGAAAACATCCTCGGATAACAAGTAGGTAACTAAAAATCGAAATGATGACCAGAGATCATTGGTAAACTAGTGAACGGTTCCTATTTACGTAGAGTGTCGTAAAAAATATGATATGTCGTGAAACGACTGAACATATACATACTTTATTAAAGCAACTCCGGAATTTTAATGAAAATAAATTTTTTGAAATATAAAACACTGTCTTCGAAACTTGCGGATGCATAAAAGATGGATATATGAGGAACAAATGAAAACTATTTTCGAGAAAATTTATGACACCGTATAAGGTGATTGTATTGACGTTTATATTCTTTTTGTCGGGTAATGTGAAACAAATTTTATCTGTAATGTTTTTTCGATTCTGAAGATAATAATATCGCAAAAAACCAGAGAAGAACACACATGAGTTTGTTACTACACTCTGTCCATCTGAGCATCGGAGTGTTCCAAAATATTATCATGCATAGTCACGTGATCTCCCAGACAAGGCTGCTTGCACAGAGTCGGGTATAGGAAAATTATTCAAAGTTTAACTGATGAAAACAAAAACAATTTTGTGTTTATAATATTGAATGAACTACAGAAAATTGGAATAATTGAAATAAAATTCAGCGTATTGAAAATAATACAATAATAAATCCATTCATCATTTTAGACGGATTACTGAGATTCTGAAGAACTGCTACTACAAGAATCACCATCAAGATTAATTATTATCAACGAATTTCCGTCAACTAAATCATTCATTAGATGGTCTAATCTTAATATTTTCACTTCAACTTCATCTTTAACATTTTTCAGCGGTAATAGATGAATTAGCTTCATTAAAAATATTTATGAGATCACAAAATTCAAAAAGCCAGATTGTTTTTTATGTCCGACCAAATAAACTCTATTGGATTGAATTCGCTGTGGTGAGGGGGAAGAAGTAATACTATTTTATTATGCGCTTTAGCAATTTCGTCACCAATGTAGTATTATATTTGGTTTTATGGTAGAAAGTTATGCTTCTATCATGTTATCCTCGAATGGTATACTTTTCAAACGCATCAAGTCTTGAATTACACCTTTTTTGTAGCCTTTTGGAATGTTTTCAGCTTTTCTGGAATCGTATGAAGCGTTGTCTGAAACAATTACACAACTCTCTTCTAGTTTCGGAACTATGTTTCTGATTTAATTTTCAAAACATCCATTTCCTCATGATAGTCGTCCGTTTTCTTCGATTCGAAGGCCCACAAGGCGTCGGGGACAAAACCAGTTTTGCTTCCTATGTGACATACCTACTATCAACCTTTTCCCTTTTCCTGAAAGGGGGTTTATTTTGTTTTAGTTGAAGCAGAAGAAGCGCTTCTTTTCATACGAATAACATAAAGATACGCGGTTTCTTGAGGGTATAATAAGATGATTCTTACCTGAAGGGTTCTTCAAGCCAATTGAGAGGCCAACTAAAAAGGCTTGTCTTGCGAAAGTTATCGAATCATCAACCGAAATCTTGACTTTGAGTAGTGGCTTGCGTTTACCCACGTTTTATTCAGATAATAGATATTTATATTATCTCTTCTATAGACTCTTATACTCATTAAATATTGTCGACTCCACAATTTTATTACTGATTTCTAGATTTGTGGATTTTCGCAATGTTGACCTTTTGAAATTTGGTAGATCAGGATCATCGTTATAACTTTTAGAACTGAATCTATCGTTGGCATTTCTTTTCGAAAAAAAATTATGTGCTTTTCTTCTGATGACTTTCAAATCGAAATCGTTTACCTTATCAATAATTTTCTTTCGTAGGAGATATGGTTTTGGAGCCGAAAAAGAATATATTATATTCTCTGATAACTCCATAGGCACTTGAAGAGACACTTCAGCAATATTTCTATTTTTCTCACGATTTCATCAACGGACAATAAAGAATTTGCTTCAATTTGATTTTTGCAAATGTTCTTAATAACCTTTCATTAATATTAAGGTGCAGTTTTTTTTCGTCTTTTTGTAGGTGGAGTGTAGGGGCACAAATCAGAAGTTTCTTCAGCCGTATCAGTACTTGACATTTTAAAAATTTCAAACTTCAAACTCCGACACTATAGCGATATACCTGAAACAATGAATTCCACCAGCCGAT
>WOGO01006235.1:0-11882 GCA_015342085.1 Leptinotarsa defecta
CAGCACTTAGGCCATATGTGACCTATTCTTCATCCTCCCGAGGACTTGTCCCCCTAGGTCATCGTCCATTCTGTCCTTTCCAGGAAGGTGGACAGATCACTGGGAAACATCGGCAGGTGTAGGCCAAGACTCGCCGAACACAAACTCTTTTATTGACGATAACTCCAGACACTCGCATAGGAGATGCCTGACAGTTTTATCTTCCTGTTCACACATCCTGCATAGAGGTATGTCCACTAACTCCATATTATGGAAGTGTTTCCTTAGTTGATAGTAGCCAGTCAGAAATCCTACTGCTAAGCATAGTGTTTTCCTGTTCATCGCCAGATATTTCTTCGGCGCCAGCTTCCCAGGGTCGCCCAGGGTGATTCTGGCAAGATCGCATCCTTTGATTCCATCACATCTCTTTAGGGATTGAGCATGGGTGTGACGTTCAGCTAGTTCCGCAATTGTCGACGTCATCGGGCCGTAGGTGTCACTGGATCCTAAAAATGTCAGTCCAGCCGCTTCCTTGGCTAAAGAGCCGGCAATACGATTATCTTCATTCCTGTCGTGCCATTCAACCCACCTTAGCATATATTTTTATCTACCGAGGCTTTGGCTAAACCTTGGTGGCACTCTAGTACTATCCCTGAGGTAACACGTTGTCTTGTGGCGATTGAGATACCAGCCAGTTCTGTTTGTGAACCAAGCTGGTATTTTTTCCCATTCACCCCTTAATTCTTAGGCTCAATGATCTGGAGTCTTCTTTGGTTTTTGAGCCGTCTGTATATATGCGTATTGCATGTATGTATCGTGTTTTCAAACAGAATTCTGTGGTTTTCTTCTCTGAGTGCTTGTTCCCTTACAGCCAACTTATCCGTTTGGCCTAGTCTGCAGTTTCTTTCATGCTCCTTCAGCCTTGCTCCCATGGATCTTTTGGTGGTTGTGGGCAGGTATACATCGGAACCCATTTTGGAAAAAAGATAATGCTGTTTCATCAAGACAGTGCACCGTGACAGAAATCAATGATTTTTTTCTGTTCTTGTATCTCAAAAGAATGCTCACTAGAAACAAATTTAGCGCCGATAAAGAGGTATTTGACGAAACTGAGGTCTATTTTGGGGGTATAGACAAATCGTAATATAAAAATGGTACCGGAATATTGTATGTCCCCTATAATCGTTGTATTGCCCTCAAAGGCCACTATATTGAATAGTGAAATAAAAATTTATCAAATTTTTTTTCTATGTTAGCCTATGAATTTTTCAGTCCAATCGTTGAACCCCTTACCTCCTTACATGTTATATCCACATTAAAAAACCCAAATTACCATATCGAAAATCGATCAATATTCCTAACATCTTCTAAATCAGCCCTGTGTTTCTCCAAATAATCCAGTAACTCATATATTATGAACGAAGTAATATCATAATGCAAAACTTCTTGACCCGATATGGAAGTTATTGAATGAATGTCGTGGAATCGACCTCTCCATGTAGGTTCTATTCTTCTCAAAAGAGAATTCAACGCATCTTGGAGCAAGAGTTCTTTACCTAGAAAAAACATGTTGTTAACAGTTTTGTCTAATGAAGAAAAACTAATATATGTCTAGAATTGTATACTTGCAAGAGTTTTTGCAATCCTTGATCATCAACGTAATCAACGTTAACAGTTTTGAATATATTTCATCGTCTGCAACGGCCAGTAGCTGTCCCAAAATTTCAGACAATCTACTATCATCAGCCGCTTTTTTACGGATTTCCAACGATGAATACCATTTGTATTTCGGACTTTTCTTCAATAAATTTATCAAAGCGTTCACAGCAGTAATTCGAAGATTATTATTCTTTAAACAAACCAGTAGATATCCTTAAAAATTGTTATTGCCAAAGTATGTTATATGTGTAGCATCTAACATAAATTTTGACAAGACATAGATTTAAAATTGAACGGTTCGCGAACATAAATAAGTATGGAATCAAGAGGGTTGAATGAAATGCAGACACCAACTGGCATCTCTGTGTATGAAAACATAGTGTTATATACTGTAATTTCCCGAAAATTGTGAAAGAAAATGAATAGATCATTCTGTTTTACTTACCGAGTGCAGTAAAAAGTTCTTGTAAGTCTCTTGCAAAGGTAAGAACATCTGAAGACTTGTTTAGTAATGGTGGTATACAACAAATAACTAGTATTCGCTCCAACAGTTTTTCATATACCCCAGTTACATCGATTCTATCAGTTAAAATATAAATCAACTGGATTATATCTGGTAAGTCTTGAATGAACTGCAGTACAAGTTAAGGAATTCGAATTAGGTATTTGTGAAACGGGAAATTTGACGAAGATTATTCTTATTTAAAGGATACAAATCCATGCTGCGAAACATCGATGAAGTTGGAAATCATCTCGGTATGCCTCTGGACATCATCTTTTGTTATCGGATGCTCCAGAAGGGGAACTATTTTTGCAATTAGTTCAGATGATTTTTTTTCTTGCTTGTAAAGACATTTCGTTGGCGAGTTAGAATCTCCTTTGTCCATGATTCATAAATGTATACACATGTACGTCAAAATTGTTTATTTTTGACGTGTCTGATAAAATCAGTTAACTAGAGATGGAAAAAGTGACAATTGTCTACTCAATGAAAAAAATAATTACAATCGGTGGAAGAATAAATATTTTATAAGAGTTCTTCCCTTTGAATAGGTCACATTATCGTAAATCCCAGATCCTCATGAAACAGTTGCTTTTCAAGTAAGCAGATGGAAAAATTTGCTAGGAATATGATAATAAAAACAACATTTTTTTACAATATTTATTATCAATAGAGAATGATAAAAAATGATATTTAAAAATAATAAGTGATGAACAGGCTATGATCAGGTATAAGAAATGCTACCAAACCCAACTTCATTCGGTAAGTATATTTTTCTTTTCAAAGTTTATATTTCAAAAAAGTTGTGAAGAAAAATGATAAATGAAATTTCAGTTTCTACAAATAAATTCCCATGAGAAGATAGCCTTCGATTTAGGGAAGAGGCATGCGTCAAACTATTATATTAATGTCATGTGAGAAACAAGCTTATAACCTAATTTTTTTCAACAGACTTTCTTTAAATATCGGTTATCGGAATGATTTTATACAACCTTGTTGCAATGAAGGAGAACCATCGAGTCACTGTAGAATGTCTCTATATAGCTTATAGCGAGAGGAGCAACTATGTAAAACTAGTTTCTCTCGTAGCTAAGGTGAATATTCCTACAGGAAAATTTTGTGTACGCAAATGAATAAGTGAAATTCACTCAGGTATTTCAATGAAAGCTAAACAGAGTCATCAAATGATTTGCACATATCGTCTGTGACTAATAGACTCAAAGCCGTGATTGTGGTATAAATATTTATCAAATACTAATGAACATCCACGTAGGAAATTTTGACCACGAAGTTAACCATTGTGATAAGAAATTTCAGTAATAAGCGAGAAGTAATGATTTTAAAGAAGACACTAAAATTAAATGGTAGCTCCCTATTGCGGTAACTAACCAGTCAGATGTCCCGGGATTCAAGGAAGTCGTCCACTCTTCAGGGGAAACACACGTGCAAAAAAAGGTTTCAAAGTAAAAAACAAAGAGAACTATGTACAAAAATATATGATAGTATTTGGTAGCACTGCTTCGGGCAGGACAAGCTAGTAGCTTGTCCTGCTTGTAGCTTGAAGCTACACCCAACCAAAAAGCGATTATTAAGTTATGTAATCGTTGAAACTGGATAACAATCCAATTATCAATCCCAAAAAATGAAAGAAAAGAGAACGGTAGTGAGGTTATGACATAATCAAACTCACCTAACCTCAAATTTCAGACGTTTTCAAAATGGAAAACCTGAACAAGTTAAAGGGTCTGATTAATGTATTTAATAATTTCAGAGTCACTAGCTTGAGAGCACCGACAATTCATAACTTTCCTAGCATAAGGTAAATTGAAATTCGATTCGAATACTTTTATCAATAAGTAAATTTCAGGAATATTTCCAGAACCACCCCAAAAAATGACTTGATGGAATTTTTTGATGATAAAAAGAATTGGGGAGCCGAAGAAGTAAAAAGTGGAAGGTCCTGGAAAATTGAAGAGCTTAGAATTAAATCCAATAGTGATTTACACAAATTATGGTCAGTATGAAGTTTCAAGTTCACAAGTGACATTAATGGTTTTATTTTAGGTATGTATTACTTAAGGAGCGTAATATGTTGCTGACTATGGAACAAGAGTGTAATGACCAGGTCAGATTATTCCCAAGTCCTGAACGTATTGATAAAGTGGAAGATTCAATGGAAAATCTTGAAACTGTCATTAGGGAAAGGAATGTAGCTTATCATCAATTGGAGACGGGAGAAACTGGCGAAAGACCTGGTAGAATGGAAAATGATCCATTTGGTCTTCCTTTCTATTACAAGTATATTGAATGCATAGTTATTATTTGAAAATATAACAGTAGTCCATTGATTAAATGTAATATTTGAATCAAGGAATAGTCTAAGATTGTTTGGTAAATATTCGTTGTAACAGCTCACCTTAGTTTTTACTTGGTGCTCTGGTCTGGAGATACAGCCGTTCAAAAGTCAAAACTATTGAAAGACAGACTATTTCAGGAGCCAGTTTATGAAATAATAATAAGTAGAACGACTCTTTCTTTTGAAGAGAAAAATATTGCTTACTGACGTTGACTTATCACTAATGAGCATTGTTCCAAGTATTTGAAATATCGACATTTTTAGGGAATCTGAGTATGCAATACCTAAAGAGATGAATGAAGAATGGCATAAGAAATACAGATTCTTCAAACCGGATAAAGACATTGAGGCATTTTTATTGAAATATAGGGAAAAAGAGTATCTTGCCAAAAAGAGAGCGCAAAGGTAAGAAAATCCAGTTCTATTTCCTCCATTATTAAATCTCTTCTCAATATTTCCAGGAGAGACTTCAATCATGTCATTGGATTAATGAATAGATTCCCAAATTTGGATATGGAAGCAGTTAAGGAACAATATCCAGATGTTGATATTGAAAAAGCTAAAGCAAGTCGTAGATATCGTCCATATTTTCAACCCAAAGAATGAATAAATGTATAAAAGCAGGATTTGTCCCGTTATTAAAGATTTGGAGAATTTTCATTGGCAAAATTTTCTAGAAAGTAGAGAAATTGTGTCTTTTCTGTCTAAGTGAAATCTTAAGAACCACAATATTTTTAGGTATTCACATATATTTAATGTGTGCCAAGAATTTGATGATGTCAACGAAGGCCGTTTTTGCCTGGTCCTCAATGTACTTGACACACTGCTAAAGAATAATGAATCATGTATAACTGATTCACAAACTTCTGATATCAGAGGTAATTTACTTATTGTCTATATGGGTTCACTTTTTTATTTGTATCGATGTGATCATAATTACACCAGTAGTTTTTCATTGTTTTCTTTCAAAACAATATGTCACAGAATAGAGAAATGAAGATCACCGACCAGGGTTACTACTCATAATTTTATTTTCGAACGTTCAGTTAAATCACAGAATAGATACTCTGAAAGAATTCGATTTTCATTTATCGGAAATCATCGACTTTATGTTGATGATTTACACTACCTTGCACTGACGAGTGACCAAACAGCCCGAAACCGGTCTGCAAGTGTGTTCCAACTGTTGTATCGCCAACAGCATATGCAGGAGTAACTTCTGTGAAGAATCCTGCACTGACATCTGTCGGATATAATCCAACGCCCTTCGTGGTATTAGCCAGGGAGTAGTTGTTTTCTGAGAGGTGTCAGTCCATTAACGTAATGTGAAAGGAGTTGAGACTAGCCTGAACGAATTGTCCTTAGATAATTTCACAGAATGGTAAATGACGTTCTGTGTTCAAATACTTCGGTAATGAATTTCGTAACTTTTGCATGTGTATTTTTAGAAACTTGAATTGACCTGGCAGAACTAAAACCCACGATTCATGCCTAGAAGTCTAGATCTAGACGATATTTGGCCTAGAATTGAAACACTTTGACAAGTTTGACGAAAGCTGTCAAAATGTACTTGAAAACGGTAAACACCCCTAAGATGCTCAGAATACTGGAACTATGAAAATGTAATAGGTTATGCTTTAGTGTATTGAAGATATCTAATAGTAATAGATTTTTCACGAAACTAACCGTGCTACGTTACCGGAGTCTCAAAAATTTAGGTCACACCTCGAGCGTTTCTGGTGTCAAAATGTGCTCGACCTAATTTGACAGTGACAGATGTCAGTATTTTTACTACCAATGACGTTTTACAAAGGTAGAATTAAAGGCGTGTTTGGGTTCGCAATTCGGACGATTCTAGCTAGAGCGTTTCAAAATAAATGTTAACCAGCTGATTATTGCGAGTAGATTTAAGCAAAACTGAGTAGTCTCATAAAATATAAAACAATAAAAAAAAATATAAAATGAGACAAGTCACATTTTATAAATAGAATGGACAGAACTTTCTGCTGAATTGATTATATCAAATTCAGTAGAATGTCAATAAATATGGTATTTTCTTGTGATATATTTGAAATAGATATTTCAAATTTCATTCTGAATGCAAAATAATTCTTGAATTTATTGAAAATTATCCTGGAGGAAGAAATATATTTTATACATGCTCTACTTCAATTGAAAAACTCAATCGGTTTAGCACTTGAAGATTTGCGAGAAATTTGGTAAATTGTTTCTGGTAACTACCCCTATTTTTTCCACAATACACATTTTGAGTTGAGCTGATAAGGCACTATGGAACGTGTGTTGGTGACATTATATTTTTGAAAAATGTCATGACCAATTTGTTCCAAACTGACTGGGAATGATAGACGTGGAATAAGATTAGTGGCAACAAAACACTTAGGAAAGGAGTTATGAATGTTTGATGTATTTTTTCTTTCTTTCGGCCAATCAACTGCCTCTTGTGATGAATCCACAAAAGTCTTCAAGATTCTCTTTTTTTTTGTTTAAGGATGGAGAAGTAGAAGGCCAAAACCTTTCTATCCCAAAAATTATCTCCTGAAAAGACACGCCTTTTAAATTTTTCAAGATACTTGTCCCAGCTACAGAAAGATGACTCTCACCTTTCAACTCATAGCCTTTTCCTACAATTTTCGGATAGAGGTTCAAAAATAAAAACACTATACAAAACTCAGTGGTTTATTTCTGTTATATGCCAGCAAATATAATTTAATAGACATTCCCATCAATCACGATCATTGAGAGAGAAGATATATGAGCATAAGCAATATTTTCTAACACTAGAATTATCATGAATCATATATCAACTCTGCAAATGTTTTCAAAATACAAATTATCAATCAAATTCACTGCCTAATTTTATCACAAATAATACTACCCCGTTTAACAAGCGTAACAACAACATATTCCTAAAAACAGCACCGCAAATCAAATATTCAACAGAACACCCTTACAGTAACATAGTAATACAACATTCATCTATAACAAATATATCTCCTGTGACTTGGAATGAAAAGACTTGAGGTGAGTTTTGTGTTTTCCATATTAACATAAGTAAAGTATATCCCCAAATAGTAAAATGTGCAACTTCATTTCATAAAAATGCTCAGAATGAATACATTTTCAAGTAATTGAAAATAAAGGGGGTTCCGGGTCACCACTTGGGAAAATGAAACATTAGAAAGTAGTAACATCATCATATTTTCCTTCTGAAAAAACTTATTATTCTTTCAATTATGCCTGTTGACCGGCAAGAAAAATGAATCTGACGAAGAAACTGAAACCAAATTTTGAAATAAACTTTTTTTTCAGTGTCTGTGAAACATCCGATCAGAAATAATCAATACATGACCGGTTTTGCAGTCGCAGATAGATAAAAGCTCCCAACTGTGTCCCTTCTATTACTTTTAATAGGAAAATAAATATTTCAAAATGAAATCTAAAAACATTCTTCATCTCCCCCCCAAAAAACTACACTGTAGGTTCCAGTGAATGCCTGCCAGAGAACAACTACTTCCTCAGATAATACCACGCTGGACATTGAGCTACGAGCATATCCGACAGACATTTAGGCAAGATACCTTACAGGGGTTAGTCTCACAGATGTTTCCCGTTCATCCAGCAGCATGACCTCGAAACCAGTATGTAGGTGATCTACTCGACTGATTTCAGCATGGAACTTTGGGAAAGATGAATGTCGAAATTTTGATTTTCTTATATGTATGTACTTATTGTGATTCAATACTTTCAAGGCATCAAATCATAATTTTCCCATTCAAATATAACAAATCAGTGAACAGGAAATTTTAGTTCCACCAATTTCTCTTTTTGGTACTGCTGGAAAGTAGTGGGAATAAATCTGATGATGTTGGGATTCTCAGTGGAACAGATTTTGAATAGTGAACAAATATTTTGAGGTTTGTAGACACAATGGAATGGTTTTTATGTAGGAAGTTTTCTAATCTAATGATTATGTGAATAGTGATAGTGGAGTTACAATTTTCCTTTCTTAAGATAAAATGATTTTAGAGCTTAGCAAAGTTTCTGTATGATTCATCCAATTCCGTTAGAGAACTTAATTTTCTCCAGAAAGTAAAATTCGTTCTAGTGTCACTATTTTTCGGGGTTTGAAGACCGTGGATTATCGGAATTGCTTCCTGTAAAAGTGACATTTCCAAAACACTGAAAATCTCAGCCGATGAAGCAATAAACGTTTTGTAGTAGTATTTTTATACAACTTATAAATAACAACTCAATATCTTAAATAGTTCCTTAAGAAATTTGGGGTCACGCTGGATAATGTTGAACTATTGAATCGATCGGGAATTCATAAAAATTGAAAAACAGACTCCAGTAAGAAACATTTCCCAAATTTCCATGAATCAGGTAGTATTTAAAATCAAGTTACTATTTTTTAGGAAAGTGATAAGCCTCCAAAAAAGTATGAAGTCAGTTCGCAAGAGCTTATTCTCCAAACTAAATGAGTTTTTGCACAAATGCTCATTTTCATTATTTAAGTTAACGAATCTAAGAAGTTGATCACAAGTTACATTGGCTTGCATCAATCCAACATCAGCACAAGTTTCAATATAGATTGATAACTCCCAAATGATAAACTTAGTCAAAAGTGCTCTATTCAACTGTATCGCAAATTATGAGGGTACTTCGTAGAAATTAAGCAAGAAGTTTAGCAGTATTCATTTTTACAACTAAAATTAGATGTCTATGTGCTCAATTATTGGTCAAATGTGAAACAATATGCAGCAACTTCAATATTTCAATATATTCAATGAATGACAAACTACAGTAAGGTGTTTGTACTGCTATTCTACATCCTTCTATAACTCAGGTAGATGGGAGTCAACAATCCCCAAAAACAAAACCTGACCAAGCTTCAATTAATTCAATGGTATATTATTACCTCTCTTGATTATATGGAAATGTTATGAAAACCTGTTTGAAAATAAAACTGACTCATTAAAAGTTCTTCTTCTTTTTTTATGGTGTTTGCTTCCCATACGGCGCATTAGACCCGCATTAGAAGTTAGTTAGACCATTAGATACATAGGAAGACATAATTTATTTGTGGCAATACAACACATTGCAATTTGAAGTTAGGCATTTCTTGATTCTGTAATAAGCAGTAAACTGCTAAAAATTTGAAATAGAATTCAGCTAAAAAATCATTCAGATACATGTATCTAGTGGCCTCACAATATGTCCAAAGTGAAAGATGTTTATTACTATCTACAAAAAGGAAATTCAGATTTTAAATAATTACAAGAAGCTTTAAAGCTGTATTAGTGGCATTTCCAAATGAATGATCAAGCTAAATTATATGCTTGAAACGATATCACTATTTTCAAAGTGTAGAGTATCTGTACAAGCTTAGGGTAGTAAAAAATAATATTTCAAAATATTGGAAGAAAACTTGCAAGCTAATTAACTTCCCCACAAGCGACTTCACTTCTTTAATATCACATTTCAATCGCTATGTCATAATTATAACTAAAAACTTCATATAATTCATGTGATTTTTTTACACTTTCTTAAAAACTTGAGTGAGTATATATTTCCCATTGAGAAAACTTACGTACACATTAAGTAGTAGGTATATACGTTTCAGTTTCATTACTCAATAGTACAGTGATATAGAGAGATTATATTGAATATAGAAAATAACATCAGGCTATTGAAGGTATCTCAGTATGAGACTATTTTGACTCAATTAACGAGTGAAAAATTTTTATTGAAATACTTTCCAAAGTTATATTTATACTATATTTAAGTGAACGTAGGGGTGACGAATAAGTCGTCCAAAAGAGATGAGAATGGAAATGAAATAAGTTGAGAAAAACTAAATATGAAATTAGAAAAAAAAAAAATTGGATTATTGAATACTTAAACAATCATACTGATGAAAGATAGAAATAAATATAATACTAATTATACCATTAGGTGGTCTGAAAAGTTTGTAGGCTACCTATAGATGGCGGTACTAGTATCAAATCGGTATGATTTTTAGTTATTCCACAAACTAATACACCTGTCAGAGTATTAGTTTGTAAAATAGAATATTTTTAGTGAAGCAACTTTTGTTATTTTCAAGGAAATGGATAAAAATGAATTTCGTGTGGTAATGAAGCATTGCTTTTTGGCGAAAAAAAATCTGTTTACCAGGAAAATCAATCGTTGAGAAGTGCTTTGCCAAGTTTAAACGAGGCGATATAAGCACCGAAGACGATGCACGCAGTGGAAGCCCCAAAAAAGGCTGTTACCGACGAAAACATAAAAAAATTCACAAAATAATTTGGGATATCTGGCGATATCAAAGAAATGTGTTAGAAATATCATGCACGAATATGTGAGTTCAAAGTGGGTGCCGTGTAAGCTCACAATCGACCAAAAACAACAATGAATTGATGATTCTGGGCAGTGTTTGAAGCTGTTCCACCATAAAAAACCCGAATTTATGCGTCGATATGTGACTTATGTGACAATAAAATCATGATTCTGTTATATTTCTACGTTAGAGTAGAAGTCTCAAATTTCGATTGAAACTATAATGAAAAGTACTTATATCTGCTTCACGTTAGAATTTCACTGATACTGTTGTTGTTGATGGAATGAATTCAAATAAAATATCAGATTAGTCTCATACCAAGAAACTGAGCAATAGTTTAAATAGATAAATAGTTCCGATAACTATATACTAAAAATATCAATTGTTTCCTAAGAATTAAGTGTCATGTCTACATGTGCATACTCATTTTTGAATTACTAAAGCGTATATTAAAGTTATTGGTTAGGTACTTACTATACCACAATTACTATAATCATTATATCCATAATTATCACAATATTTCATATTACAAATTAAAAAAAAATGACTAGAGATGAAAAGGTAATCCCGCATTCTAAAGCTATTCCCAGATAAACTAACGAGTAAAAACTAATAAATGTAACAATAAATATATACAAATTGTCTACAATAAAAATATAGAGCTGAAAATAATGAGAAGCGTAATTACAAAAATACTACCCAAAGATTTTTCATCTTCACAAAAACTGTAAAAGTACAGTGTTCGACGGCCATGTTTTTATCAAAGACGTATAAACATCTACGCATTTCTTGCTCAGGGGATCCGTTTCAGGAATAGTGCTCAACGGAAATGACTCTTCCTATAAAAGAACCAAATCACTGAAATACTGATTATATCATTTTGTATAGTCGAAGTAACCGATATAGTAATCTTAAAGGTGTCGGCGATGTCAAAGGCCAAAAAAACCAATACAAAGGAATTATGCCGCAACGAATTAGTCCACGTGGACTGAAGAATTGGCGGTTCGTATTGGATAATTTTTACT
>WOGO01006236.1:0-11881 GCA_015342085.1 Leptinotarsa defecta
ATTAAGAGACAGTTCTTTTCATACCACTCAACAACTCGAGACACTGTTACATTAGATGTTTCATTCAGAGAATTAATATCCCTCTCTGACACAACAACTGAGATGTCCTCAGCAAACAGAAAAACTGAGCTGAAGTCTATTTGGGGACTTATGTCGTTGATAAATATCAAGAAGAGAATTGGACCGAGTATGGAGCCCTATGACACTCCTATGACAGTTTGTACTTTTTCGGAGTAGGATACCAAAGATTTGAAATAATTTTTAGATGAGATACCGACTATTTGTGTTCGGTTGCTGAGGTAAGATTTTATTAGATCATTGGCTTTTCTTCTAACACCATAGCGCTCTAGTTTTAGCATTAGTGGCTCATGATTAATGAGGTCAAAAGCTTTCGTTAGGTCAAAATAAATATCAGTTACTTTATTGCCTTTATCCAGTTGATCAATTATATGGTTGAGTGAATCATAAATTGCAGATTTGGTGGATCTATTATTCGTTCAATTATTTTTGAAAAAGCTGATAGAATTGAAATTTTTCCCCTTTTTGTTAACTCGCACAATTTTGTCAATTTTCAATGCATCAAGAAATATACCAGTAGAGAAGCATTCATTTATTATATCTGCTAGTGGATGACAAATTAGGATCCCTACACGTTTAACAGTCGGTATCTCATCAACACCAACTGAAAATTTTGATGGTAGGCCATTATAGTACGCCGTACTTCATCAGGGCAGGTTGGTTTCAAGAACATGGTGGTTATATGATGATAAGGCCAATTTAGGTTTATTTGGTTGGAGGGAGTACCTGTATCTGTTCTATACCTTGATGTATCAAAGTGATCACTAAAGTGTTTTGCAATTTGCTGCGGATATGTAACACATTCATCATTAATTTTTATATTGAAACTTTCTAGATTTTAATTTTGTTTTCCTGTTACGTTGTTGAACACGGTCAACGTACTTTTAACTTTATTCTGCGAATTACTGATAATATTGTCATTGTACTCCATTTTAGCCCTGATGATCGCATGCTTGTATTCTTTTTTTTTTTCAGGTGCAAATTTTCAATCAAGCTTGGTTTCTTTGTAAAATGAATACATATCGCGCAATGTCCGCGCCCACTCCCTGATCTCGGGTGTTATCCATTTTTATAGTTTTCTTTTTTGAAATTTTGGTACTTGTGTGAATAACATTGTACATACAACTTAATTGTTTGTACCCATAGTAAGTGGGCATACTTGAAGACTGGCTATAAATCAAATCGTCTAAAGTCTGAAGGAACAAGTCGTTCAGACCAGTATTCCCTCGGTAGGTCCATGGACTGACACCTATCAGAAAACAACTACTCCCCTGGCTAATACCACGAAGGGCGTTGGATTATATAAGACAGGTGTAAGTGCAGGATTCTTCACTGAAATTATTCTTGCATATGCTGTTGGCGATACCACTGTTGCAATAGATTTCCAATTATTGGAACACACTTGCAGACCGGTTTTGGGCTATTTGGCCTCTCGTCAGTGCAATGGAGTGTCCATCATCAACACGAAGTCGATGATTTCCCAAATCAAGTTCTTTCATAGTATCATCATACCTCAAACAAAGCTGAAGCGAATGTGCGGCTAAAATTGAAATTCATTTCCTTCTACAAGGATTTGGGCCATTCGGATATGCGGTTGTTAGTACCTCGTCTACAGGCAGAAGGGGCGATGACAGATATGGTGCTTGTCGTTCGCTTCAGCTTTGTTCGAGATATGATACTCTGCAAGAATTTGATTTTTGATTAAGAAAAGTCATCGACTTCGTGTTGATGTAGGACACTACCTTGCACTGACGGGAGGCCAAATAGCCCGAAACCGGTCTGCAAATGTGACCGTTTCGATAATTGAAAATCAATTATATGCAGGAATTACTTCTGTGAAAATTCTGCACAGAAGTAATTCCTATCTAATATATTCCAATGCCCTTCGTGGTATTAGTCAGAGGAGTAATTGTTTTATGAAAGGAGTTAGTCCATGAACCTACTCTTTAGGTAAGGGAAGACTGGTCTGAAAGAATTGTTCCTTTAGATGATTTAAATTTATAGTGAATTATGAATGCACGAAAATCTCTACAATGTTGATTTTGTCAATAAGTAAAAATGTCGAAGACTGCATAACGTTGTGATTTAAAGATGAAAAAATGAATACTGACTAATTATAATAACGTTTTCTTTATTTTTTCCTCAAAACATAATTATTGTAAGGAAGTTTCGGTTTCGGCCGAAACCATTGCCGAAATTCGGTTTCGGTCGTAAAAACCAATTTCGGTCGGACACTACCCGAATATTTTGGGTAATCCTGTATTAATAGTTTTGAAGGGGTTACAAAAAATTTGTGTTATCACTATATAACCATAACCAATATGAATAATTATGATTATTGAAACAATAATAAATATTTTTCGATATTTAAAGTTCCATTTCATTTGAACAAGTCACCATATTCAAATGTCACGCCAAATTATCCTTTTCATGAGAATGTCAGAGAAACTCAATTATACCACCAACAATAAAAAAGAAATTGGCATGTTTGTAAGTTACACATCTAGAATATATTGGAAAGAATTGACAAGAAAAAGTAACTTCATTGAAATTACAGATTGAAAGAGCTCAACCTCAACGTCGCATGACAGACATGAAGATAAAATATATTGATTAAAATAACCACTAAGTAATGTTGGACAAATTGAGGCGTATTTGTAATATTTTATACTTTCCGGAAAGACGATTTGTAGTAAACAAGTTGCTAGGATACCTGTAATACGAAAGCATTTTATCGACACGCAATACCGATATTCCTTCGATTTCAGATTACATTTATCATGAATAACAAACAAATATGGAGGGGAACAAAAGTGAGGTTATACTTTCAGATAAAGTTAGGAAATAATAACAGCAGCTTTGACTGGTCACCTAGATCCAAATACTGGAGGAATTTCCAAATTGACAACTGCAATCATGATAAAACAATTCTTCTGATATAACGCGTAGGTAATGAATACCGGTATCGACAACGTTTCCCTGGAAAACATTGCTCAAGTCGAGATCGTTTTGTTTTCAAATATGCGAAACTTCAAACTAGTGAATATAGTGAAACAAACTTACCTCGTCAGCTTCTACGACCACAAAACAGATCCAAAAACACTTATTATTAATAAAAACTCCAATGGCGTCAACGCTGATTCATGGAGTTGTTGAAATGCTGAGGGTAAGGCGAGGCGCGTACGACGAATAAACTCGTTGAAAGGATGGCTAAGTCATAATATATATTGACGCCATCAGCGGTGCACTTGTAAGGAGTTTACTTCATGTAAATGAAACGATTTCTATAAGTGTCGGATTAATGTAAGGGCTCGCCGAGACTACAAGCCGGGCTTAGTATTATCCAAAGGAAATCAAATCAACGTCTCAATAAGAAATTAATATTTGATTTCTTCAAAGATATGCGTTATGTCAAGTTTTCAATGAATTTGAAATTTTTCTGACCCCAATTCTTCTATAAAAAGTGAAATGTTATGTTTCTATTTTTTTCTGATTGATTTGGCCGTTACTTGATGAAGATCCATAGTAATTTCAAAAACTACATCTCAACGATTTGATCTCCACTAACTTTATTTAAAATGTAATGTTTCAATCGGTTCTCTCCTTGAGTATGTTAATAAAAAGTATATTCAATTATGAAATGGACACTATTTTTCAGTTTTAAAGTATCATTATTTTAGAAATAAACAATATTTGGTCAAAACCTATTGAGAGTCTATCATGCCACAACTATGTTACTCCGACACTGCTAATGGCTTTACGGAATATAAATAATTTTTCATGAAAGGATTTGCCGGTCAGGCAATTTTCAACACAATGGTTCAAGTCAGAAGTGATTATTGCCATTATTATGTTCACGAATGTTTTGTATAAATTGAATAAATTTATGAATACAAATTCAACAATCCTTTCGATGTATATCATCAGTAATATTCTGGTGACAATTTTATCTCGAAGAAGGCATGTCATCGCCATCTAGCAGGTAGTATGAAAAGAAGGAGAAATATGTATTTGTTGTCTCCAGAAATCTCCTTTAAACGGTAACAGTCAATGCGCAATTTTTTAATTTTCAATAAAAAAGTGAAAAAGATGAATTGATAAAAAATCTGAATGATTTTAGAATTAGATAAAATTTTTAATCGGGATTGAATAATTTTTATAGCAAACATGTTTAGTTCTCAATTTACCATACCATAAAAATTGTAATAGAAGTGAGCATAACAACTGCATGTAGAACGTCAATTTAAAATAATTCCACACAATTTAATTCAATTTCAATAAATACATTTCAAGTGAATTAGCTTGGTTAAAAATTCAAAAGTTATTTAAACCTAACGTGAAGCTTGAACCAACCACACTAAAATTGTAATTGCAAAATTCGGTTCGAATATACTGTCTGTCCAAGATAAAGTAGATAAGCGTGGAAAAATCAGAAACCATGAGACATGCAAAATTACTTAAATTAGAAAAGAGTTGTCAATCTTAGAGCTCATTCAAATGAAGTTTCAAAATTCAGGATTTCAGACAGATTTTATAGACTATGAAAAGGTATTTAGTTTTCCTTTTGATGTGTATAATCTTTTTCTTTGCTCATCTAGTAGGTAGTGGAAAACAAAAGCCTTGATCGCTTCTCAAATAAATAAAAGTTTTGTGTTTGGAAGAAAGAGTATCCATTTTGAATTTGAAGACCATTTTAAAACTTCAATTTGAAAATGGAAATAGATGAAATGACGACTGAACAGAATCTCATTCGAGAACAAAAGGAACTGGAGTTACAGTTCGCCACAGGTATAAATAATCTAATAAGTTTTCTTTATGATTCTGATTATGTTTTTTAGTGAAAAAGAAACTTCAGGACATTGAGAACAAAATGAAAAGAGAAATGCAGAAGAAAATGTATTGCCAGGCAAACATTGATGAATTGATGAGAAATACTGAATATTATTCAAACGCAGCATTGGTAAGGTATTGAGTTTTGAATTAACTATATGGTTTTTAATCTAGATTCATATTTTTTCCAGAAAATAAGAAGAAGGTTGAAAAATACCAGAAGTGTTCTTTCTCAATTCATCATGGCAGCAAATTGCTACGAAAAATTACTTTCAGATTGCTCCGAAATGTACTTCCTTGACGAACCCGAAACTGAGATGGGTATACATTTTCTTTTATACTATACAATATTTTCAAATTGATTTGGAAGAATATCCATTATGAACTACAAAGAATTATTTGTATAAATTGAATGATTCAATTACTTTGATTAAAAAAGAATAATCAACATAAAATAAAATTCGTTCTTCTAAGTGTGCAAAGAGTTGCAATATTCATATAAATTGCTATATCTCTATCCAGGAAGTGCTACTGATTCAGACTTTTTTCATCATTCAAAAATATTCTTTCTATAACTCAATATAACAATAGCATATCAGATATCCAGCTAATAACTATGGCGTTAACACTGAAATTATTTTTTGATGGATAGAATACTGACTGAACGAAAGTGTTTGAAAGAAATCGTAGATATATGTTCTATATACACCATATTAGTTTGAAGAATAATGGAAAAAGTAGGTTTACTTCTGTAAATCTGGCCAAAACTAATAATGGTTGAAGTTAATCAGAAAGTGATATGGATCATTTAATTTTATAATCACTTCTAAATAGTCACTTCTGTGATGCAGTTGTAGCATAGCCCATTGATGCGTTAGTGGCGCTTATGACTTTGACATATGATAAATAAATGGTTTGTCAAGTTTAAAATACTGCTTACAACTATATAGTTTGTTTGACCAAAACCAAGTTATTGGATTACTACAAAATTACAACAAATCATCTCTTCTTTATTCATGCTGTCATAGAGTGGTACAACTACATATTAAATATACAATGTACTTACTTAGACAAATGCCACACATTTTGAATGCATTGAGATACCAACATATTGTAGCATTAACTTCAAAAAACAAGAGCACACAGTAATTTCAGAAGTAAATTAAATGATAAAAGGTACTTGACAGAAATTGAAGTGAATTTTTGCTAGAGTATTTGCAAGCAAAGCAAACTAATCCCTGACGATAAATTTTCTGTTGGTTTTATAATTCAGGATTGAATTGTCATTTCATATATGATATATATGTTAAGACTATTAATTATATTATCTCCTTCAGAGGATGCAGCAAAATAAAATTAGTAGAGTTCATTTAATCTAAATGCTATAATAACCTCCTGAAAAATGGAGTTGCAAAAAAAACTACTTACCTAAACTAATTCAAATTGAAACAACCTGAAGTTCGTTGAAGTTATATCTTCTCATATTTTATCTATCAAAAACAACAGTTTATTGTATGATTTTCACTATAAAAGGGTTTTACAAAAACTGCAACACGTGTTTCACGTAGAAGCTTTTGTATAGCGAAACACGTGTTGCGGTTTTTCTAAAACCCTTTTATAGTGAAAATCATATTGATGAGTTTTTTAATATGGATTTTCATCAAGTATCGACCAGTTATATTCAATTATCTACTGTGTAATCATTTTAATTAATATACAAAGCATACGTTTAAACAGTATACATAAATCAGTACCTGCTTCAAAAGGTTTCTGATTTCAAACTAGATGAGTTCATTATTTGCTCAACAGATTTTATAAGTTAGGCCAAAGAGAACAGCTTCTAATTTCAAAAATATTTTTCCCAATACAAGTTCGCAAAGGTTAGTCTTCAATAAATTCAGAGAAACTTTGATGCCTCTATATGGTAAATGATTTCCAAATGAATTGTATGAAAATTTGCAGGAATTTTCTGTAGAATGAGCTGAAAAAAGATTCTAAAGACCAAAACTTGCAAACAATTCATGATTTTCACTCTTTTATGACCTAATTTGCACAATGAGTTCAAGAAAGATTCATTGGCACAATGAGTTCATAAAAGAGTCAGTTATTTCAGTGAAATTCCAAGAAAGTTGGCACAATTGTATGGATGCATAGATCATTTTTTGGTTTCCTATTTTATTGTTTTTTTAAGTTGTGCATATGTTGATTTGCCTACTTTCAGATTTTTTCTAGCATTTTTATTGACGTTTGTAATAAAACCATTCTGAATTCCTATCAATCTGTGCTTTTTGAAATAGGTACATCACTGATGTTTAGTTTACACAGTTCTTTATTTGATACCCTTCTCAAACGTTTGCTTCACTTCATCTCTAATAAATAAGTTTTCTATTCCTCATTTTTTCTTACATCTCCAGTCGCTGATTTCTTCACGTCTTATTTGTGTATCTTTTATCTCTAATAGTAACATACTGATCTGAAAAGTTTAATCTACTCAACAAGTGATCAATTTACAATAATCCTATCAAGAGTAGTATAAGACGGAAAATGATAATAATGCTTTAGAGAAAATTCGTATATGAAATTCAAAACTTTCTCCGCCATTCAATACTGATATGATCTAGAAATCGCGATCTTTCTATGAATGATTTTTCCAAAATACCACCTGACTGTCATGAAAATTGATATACTTTTAATATTTTCAGAGAGTAAATTTAATAGGACAGAATCTCCAACAGATCTTCAACAGCAAATTGGAGACATTCAGAGACAAATTAGTGAATATTCTGAAGAAATTGATAAGTTATTCAATTCTCTACAAATTTCAAGTACAGATGCACCTCTATCTGAAAATTGACAACTAATAAATTATATTTGATCAAATATAAATAATAGCATATAGCAAAATTAGATTTATATTTTAATTAATTTCTTTCATATTATTAATCAGAGTTGATGGAAAATTGTTTTTGTTAATATGTAGTTCTTATCCAAATAAGTATTGTCAATACAGTTAAATAATAATAATAAATTGTTCTATCTGATGAGACGAGTTTTCATTATCGGAAGATCAGTAGCTAGGTGGTTAGCGAAAGTGGTTCGTTCTGCAACTTCAAAACCCGCTATGTTGGTTTTGCACGTTGAAATGTAAGACCTCGTTAATCATTAGCTCGCACAAGTTTCGACTCATGAGCATTGTTGTAAAGGAGAGTCAGTTGATTAACGGAAAAATTGATTTTATAAAAATGTTCTTTGTCAAGAAAAAAAAATATGAATTTTCACTATGTCTAGCTGCTTTGTTCAATGAATTTTTTAAATACAAACTCCCCTTGATATCGCAAATGGAATTGTAAATGTAAAACACTCAACACTGAAGGAAAACATTATTAGAGAATCTTATCCATTCACCAATGAGAAAAATGAAAGCTGTTTTGGATTTAGTGATACTCCATGTTTATTATTGAAAGCTGATCTGGATATTGGTATTTCCAATATATTGAAATTGGGTTGAATTATTCCAGTGATCAAAACCTTGTAATGTATCTATATCTTCAAATCCATTTTGAAACACCTCTTGAAGTCCATAGTAACTTCCCATATTTTTCTAATAATCAACCCAGTTTCAAAGCCGACAGAGCTACAAGCAGCACAATTCATCAATTTTATAAACTATTGCTGAAATATCTTCATGAACATGAGTGTCTCATTGAGATTTTTTGTCATTTGATTGTGATAACCAACAAGAACAAATCATTTGAAACAACAGAATGTCTCTTCGAGGTATCCGAACAGTAATGTGCCAAAGGAAGCAACGCCAAAAACTGAAATATGATGGGAGTTTCACAGGGCTCGATTCTGGTGCTATTTTCTGGTGTGTTATTGAAATTGAAAAGTTTGAAATGTAGGGCATTTTGTAACTTAAGCCGATGATACATCACTACTGATATCGATAAACGTCTCTGCAAAATGAATTGTTCAGTTTTAACTTACTGTATTTCGATACTCGGAAAACTAATATTGTTTGATTTCGCACTTATCAAAATAAGTGCGAAAACCTTGACATTATTATCAACAATGAGTGTATTGACACTAAGCAATCCTTAAAGTTTTTGAGCCTGACAGTCGACATATCCCTTACATATAAAGACCATTGCGAATCCCTCGAGTCTAAATTATCCTCCCTCTCATATTTATTTTTCAATATCCGATCAATTTCAAGTACAAATCAACTAGCTGACTTATATTACATATAAACGGAATCTCATCTTCGTTATGGTGTCAGATTTTGGGGAAACTCAACATCATTAAAAGATGTTTCTTGTACAAAAACTTATTGTTACCCATCCTATACATACGTATTGGATGTTTCTTGCATAAAGAAAAACAAAGATAAATTTCTTACTATCAGTATTACAACACAACAAAAAGATGATTTATATGTTTCTTCTGCCAGATTGTAATTAATTTTCCCTACTATAAAGTATTGAAGCTGATGAATGCTCTTCCTTCATCTATCAGAAATTGTGACAATGAAAAATTTTTCAGAAAATCAATGAAACATTTTTCTACTTCTACATACTATATACACAATGAATTTTTCATTAATGTGTTTTGTAGATAATCCTAAGTCCTAGTTTTGATATAGTTAATGTTGAATTTTTACATTTTGTAAATATTCCTGTCAAGAAAGGAAGGCAAATAAATCAAAGAAGGTTCACTATGAGCAACCCTTAAAAACATTCTATAAACTTGTGACAACTGAAACCAATCAAACCAGATTCCTGTCAAGAAAAGAAGGCAAATAAATCAAAAAAGGTTCACTATGAGCAACCTTTAAAACATTCTATAAACTTGTGACACCTGAAACCAATCAAAACAGATGAGCTTGATCAACTGACTAAGCAGTCAAAAAGGGTAAGATTTATTATTACATAAAATTACACATTAACTTAAAAACTGATTCTGATAAAGTATGCACAATAATAATAAACCGGGTGAGATTTCCATAGTCAAGTTCTATAATACAAAATACTTCAAATACTTTATATTATATTTACAAGGTTAAAAAACATTAGTAAAATCAATGAACAGTTTTGTGTCAACATAAAGCAGTCCCATATATATCACTGAATTCCTTCTGATTTTGTTACCTTCTCCTTATATGCTTTTTCTATATTATCCATTTCTTCAATTTGACATCTAGTTCGGTCATGAAAATTTTTCAGCAGGGGTTTGATAGCTTCAGATTCCTTCTTCAACAATTCAATTTCTTTCTTCAGTTCCATTTTCTGCTTCAAAAGGCTGTCTACAATAAAAGGATTGATATCCACTTTACCAGTGATGGGTCTCCTGAAACGCAATCTGAAAATAATATTAATATACAAAAAATATTGAACTGGTAAAAGTCCTCACCATGCTTCATTAGGTGGTGAATTGCGTTCAAGCTCTTTAAGATGGGTCAATTTAACTCCAACTTGATATTCATCCCATAACCGTTGTAAAGGTTGCTTGCAAGCAGAAGAAATTATATTGTTGAGGGATCCAAGTAGCTCTTGTGACGATTTCACTTGAAGAATGGACGTCAAACGTTCTTCACTGTAAATAAAAGTATGCCATTTATTTTTTCAATACTATAGAATTGTGTTATATTCATTCAAAACTGCTTTACTTCTGTAATCAAATCAGTTTTTATGTGCTCTCTTCCAACCTCAGACATTTGACACAAATATTTAAGGAATTTCAACAAGTTGACTATTGAAACCTAATTCATCACTATAGCCATGAATATAAAAGTACAACTGCTTTACTTTACATACTTCACCTTTGAAATGGTCTAACAATATTCATTTGTGACACTAACTTGAGTGCCGAGAGAAAATAAAGATTAAAAATACAAAAGTAAGGATGCTATACATAGCCTCTATACTAGCCTAAGTAAACAGGATTTGAGTTATCAATTCAAAAAAAATTCCTTTGTTGAATCTGAACAAACAACTTTTATATGTTGTAAACAACTTCAAAAATTTCCTGGACTTTCATTCAAGTGTTTTGAATCTGTATTAAAACAGCTAAACAGTTTTCATAATACTGGGACACGAATTGATACTCACACTTTTTGTGTATGTCTGGTGGATACTTAATATTTAGACTCCTCAAGGATTTTTTGGAATTTACTGATAAAACTTTCTTTCAAACCTAAAACCCTCATTCATAATCTAGTATTATGTAACATCATCGATTAATAATTGGATGAGAATCCTTACAAAATTTCTCCTTTCTATTTCCACTCATTCAATTTTGTCCACACCCTACTTTGCTAAATATTCCTCTGAAGTAGATTTTTAATTGTCGAAAAATGGAGTTTCAACATCAATAATTTGAAATCCCTTCTTCACAATCTTTCAAAATTCCTCAATGGAATGTATACCCTTCACATTTTCAGTTGATTGAAAGAAAATGTTCACTGATAAAATATCTGATAATTCCCAAAAGTTTTCTTGATACTTCTTTGCATGATCTACACATCTTTGTGAAGAGTTGATTTCGAAATTAATTGCTTTCTTCCTTTCTTTGGAGGATTTCCACATTTTTTTTGTATAATGATGGAGATGATTCCGTTCTTGAAAATGAGTTGTTTAGTTTTAACCCACTATATTATGGTACTCAGTAAACTATATAAAATGCAAGCTTAGTAAACACATAATTTCTACTCCGTCAACTGAAAAACATACTCTCTCTAGAAGTCTTGAAACTGGTATATTTTAGTCTTATTCAGTCAGTCATCTGCTATGAAATAATTCATTGGGGGTGCTACATCCAAGGCACAAGAAATATTCGCCATTCAAGTAAGGTTAATGATGGCGGTACGCCTGGGAGAACTTCACCATGTGGTTGGCAGAATCGAGAGATCATTGGATAACAAAGAATCCACCCTGGGTATATTCATAGATATCGAGGGAGCGTTTGATAAAACAAC